>NNCF01126124.1:125272-163538 GCA_002313205.1 Laupala kohalensis
CGGCGATGTTAGGTTTGTTAGACCCGGCGATTCCGTTTTAAGAAAATCTGTTGTGTGAAGATGGAGGCGATGGTGGAGGTAGCAGCACTCGCGGAAGGATATACGAAGAATAAGGTTAGGGTAGGACGATAATGTTAAATTTGCCATGGAAAAAGGGAATTTTTTTTCACATAAAATGATTTAGTTTGTAATTTCCGAGAACAAAGTCCCTTCCAGAATAATGTCGAAAAAAGCCGTTTTTCGATATCTCTTCTGGATATTTTTCTACGGCGTTGGACCATATAGTTAAGTTGGTCCAAAATATTTTATAGAAGCCCGGTTTTCGCGTACCTACGCGTCGGATGCATATTTTATTATGACGTAGCAAACACTCCTTCACGAGTAGGTACTCGGAAGTTGAGAGTTAAAAGGACTTAAGAGCTACCAGCATTGGAGCCGCCTGTGATCACTTATCCCCTGGAGGAGGGTGTGACCCAGGTTCACAGGATCAGGCCAGGTGGAAGTTGCGTACGGACTTGGGAGTCGAGGCGGGTGGTGCAGTGGATAGCACACTTGCGACCAGAGCAGGAGGTCCCGGATTCTAGTCCCGATCAGTCGCAATTTTCACCTGACTGTTGACGTTGCACCATTTCTATAAAATGCAAAACTTAATAAATAATTCATATCAACAACGGAGTTTCGAAACTGGGAATATTAAAAGCAAGATACTAGATTGTCTCGAGAAAAAGAGGCTGGTTTTAAGGATTAATCTTGTCAGATTTGATACCATAAACAGGTTTCTCCCAATGGTATGAAAATCAGAAGGGATGGCCAAACCGCAAAATAAATCATGAAAACCAAGGAAGACGGAAAAAGGCGAACAGAATAGTTGAAGCGAAATCATAACTTCTTTCTTTAAGAAAAGTTCTTCCGTTCGCAGTTATCAAACTTTTTGAAGTGTTCGTAAGATAAAACAGAAACATTTCTTTGTTAAGTCGAGCGATTGCTTACGAAAAGAAAACAATTTTCTATAGTCATCGTAGCAAGTTTTCTTTAGTATCTACAGAATGTAATCGCAGGGTTTTCTGTCGTAAATTGACCATCAAAGAAAGTGTCATCACCCTTGTCTGTGAACACGACAGAATGCTCTGTAGTAACCCAACACCTGGAATTACTACAGGTTCTGGATAATATCTATTGTCATACGCTTACCATGAGTGATGCTGCATCTTAAAACTTGTGTAATTGTAAACCACCGGTGAAACCAGAAATGATCAGAGACATGTGGATGTATTAAATACTTCTAAGAACTTTTATCCCTAGATATTAATCAATTCCGGCTGTGTCACTCGTTATATACTAAATTTTGAAGTTGAAACCAATATCTTCAAGAACATCACGGTTCCATGATACGTATCAGAGAAATAATCGTAGCGTTTCATGTGCCAATCATCTTGATGTTGTACGTTCTCATCGAGAGATGATAAAATAATTATCGTATATAAGAATTATAGATTCCAATAGTTTAAGATTTATAAATGAGAAAACTTTGTGAAAAAAAATCCTTGCAAATAGTACATGACCACTAGGGGGATAAACAAAGTTATCTCCGGAAACAAGCAAGGGACCATCCCATCAATTCCGATCACGGACCTCAGGAGAGTGGCGGATTTAATACTTACAAAAGTAGTTATTTAACAAATACATGATGTTGCCCGTTTATTATTTCCAAAATAAATCGAAGCTATTAAATACAGCAAAATTAACAAAAATATTAACATCCTGCCTATGCATAAATCGACCTGTACTCGAAGGAATTACCCGTCGAGGACGGACCAGGGCTTGGAGAGGTATTTCCTTCTTAAGACAGATATTGTCCAAAAATATTGCGTTGCATGTTCACAAAGATTACCGGGAAATCATTTTGCTCAGAACACCTATTCGCACCAAAACGCAGATGGTTAAAATCACCCAGTTTTTAGAATTAATTCAGAAACGCTGAATATTTATTATAATTGAAATTCCGGAAAAATATATGAAATCTTCGCGGTTTCTATAAAATAGAAAAGGTTGAACCTATAATTTAAATTTACGTCCAATTCAAACCTCACACATTCTTGTGTGACCAATGAAAGCAAGAACAAGCTCTCCATTTTATTTAATTTGCGCACTGCAGAGGTGTGTGTGTGTGTGTGTGGCGGGGAGAGGGGGGCGGGAGGACTTTTGAAGTTATACGCTATTCTTTTCACAGTACTTTATAGGGGGGAGGGGCTGAACGTCATAATTTTTGTAATTTTGAATTTAATTCTGACATACTTCATACACTCATAAATGATTAATTGTTGGCACATTAGTTGAAATTAATGATTAATTTTGGCAATTATTATTGACATCATGAGATGTGGAATTATTTTTCCCTGGTTGGGAATAAACATAAGGTGTAGAAATGGGAAAAATCAGAAGGGGGACATTCCCTGGCTCCCCCCCTCTTTCTTTAGTTCGAACCCTGTGAACAATGATATGAAATTCAAGAGATGATTGTCAAAACTTATTGTATACTAAAACAATATGCTAATCTATTTCCGCAAAATGTCTACTAGAATCATTTTCTTATCTTGGAACATATACCTTTTGAAAGAGAAAAAAAAAAACGTAGATAAGAAAATAACAGTCAAGATCGTGGGTTTCGCCCAATGTTTCGACATCAAGCACGTGACCTACACCGCTCTGTAAATTGAACATGTATTTTGGATTTCAGATGAATCAATACACATCGAGTACAATAATGTAGAGAACTCTTAACACAAATAAATTTTTTGTTTTTTGAAATCTGACATATGTCACTTTGTGAATCTACCCAAGACTCTCTCACAGATATGACCACCGTGGACTTCATATGGACTATATTAATTGGACGATTTTATCACGAGGATCGAAACAAGATTGTTATATTTCACTATCACAAATTTGTTCCCTCTCACTTCATTATAAACTACAACTTGTATGAGCATCTTCAAGTACATCCAGATATAAAGCAATTTTTATACTACTAGTGGTGTTATTTTGGTGAACAAAAAAACAGTAAAACATTTTTAAATGCTAATGATAGATCTTATTGCTCAATGTATGCATTTTCGAATGTGTTGGAACTCTTCCAATTTACCACTATAATATCTTAATAGGTTTTAATTTTCCAAAATTCGCAAATAGGCACCAATCGTGCACAGAATTTAGGTCTCGTCTAAACGAGGCCTCAGGCGCGCTGCGGCTCTCCGTTCCAAACAAACGCATGTGATCGCGGACAAGCTGTTTACATAATAGGGAGCGTGCGCGAACCACAACAAAGAACATAAACAAATGATAATTGTATTGCGAATTGAATTAATGAAAGGAAATGTCACGATTTTTAGAGATGTGTCACACCAGGAACAATTTAAAAATAAAAGATCCACAGATATCAACACAGAACCCGATACCAGTTCGCAGCAGGTAAACATACTCACGTTTGGCCTTCAACCTTCACTTGGCCCATTTCGTCGGCTTGGCAGCACACCTCTGACGGAGAGCGGCGTTATGTCAAAAGTCAGTCCACCGAAACAATGTAGCTTGTCGCCCTCCGCGCTCTCCCGCCCGCGTCTGGCTACGCCGCGTCCGATTCACTGCCGCCTTGCCTCTACGCAGGTTGTCATTGCAATGCCAAGCCTGTCACGTGCTCAAGCCGCCAGACAAGCGAGCGGTCGGGAAGGCCGTTCGGGTGGGCTGGCGGGAGAGTGGGTGGGCGCGCGAAGAGGCAAATCGCCTTCCTTCGTTCGTTTCTGCCATCGAGAGCGTAACCTCGGGCGAACCTCAGAGCCCTCTATCGACAGAGTACTGCAATATACAACAGTGATATGATTGCAGCGCCACGAACGGCAGGATTAAGAAAAACTAGAAGCGGTTTATTTGACTGTGTCATACCCATCTGAGCGACTAGGTTTTAAGTATCCCCAAAAATTAGTTTGAAACATTCTATCCAATTTTGAAACCTTAAAATTGCCAAATTTTGAATTATTCGTTTTTTAAAATTAGCATGAGATTACGCTGTATGTTCTTTTGACGTAGCGACAAAATTATCGGCTTCACATACACATGGTGTTTTTGCGTTTCACACTCAATGATACTGCCACTCACTTGGCTGTTTCACAGAATATAAGATTAAGATACTTTCACAGAACAGCTAATAAATTATTTATGCATGTGAATTCATATTTATGCATGTAAAAATGCTATTACTTTTTCAAATCATTGAAATGTTTTCGGACAATTTCATGATATGTTAAAGATGAGGGCAATATAAAATGAGTTTAAGTAGTTCTGATTTTCTCTACCATTAGAAAATGCGCTGATTATCATAAGAATAGGATTTAGTCTAAGTTTGTACGTACTTGCGTAACTAAGAATCCAATTTTTTGGCGAAAGGAATTAACACTGTAAATTATCACACAATGTTGTTGCAATGTTGTTTTTCTGTGCGATTTAATCACAAAGACAAATAACTTGAAAGTTTTATTGCACGGTAGCACCGAGTCTGTAATTCGCCATCCCCACGCCCCTACGCCCCAAAGAAAAAACAATGGCATAACTTCCAAATGTTGTCACAACTATTTAGTGAATAATTCATAACAGGAGTGTAAAAAAATTCTTTGCTCTCCCATACTATTTTTAATCTTTTGACAATGTTCTTCTGGGACGGTACTATGATGTGCAGCAAAATAATATTCAGAAAAACCTAATATTTCGATAAGAGTATTAAGAAGAAATTAAAATTTCTTAAATTCTCTCTTCCTTCAATATGAGATTCCTAAATACCGTTTCCCTCACCTTCGAAAACTGATTAAAGAAAGATATTCTTTTAAACGTTTGAAAAAGTATGAATCGGTTTAAGACTCGCTAAATCAAGAATACCATGAAAGGTTTAGAGATCTTGAGATTGCATGATTGGCTTTTCAACCTCGCGTGCTTGATGTATCTCAGTCTCTAGAGTAACTGCAGATGTAGTTAATTGATACCTCGCGAGATGATATACTGGTTCAGATTGAAATATAGACAAATGGTGTCGAATATCATCCGCTCAGGATAAGTCATGGCGCTTTCTCTGTTGTTTCTCAAATAAATCAGTGCGAATCTTTTTTCTCCTACTTCAGATAGTCTTAGCGTACGTAGAATTAAAACATTAAAATATCTTAAATAGGCATAAATAAACAGAGTAACATGTACTTGTTGCAATTTCAACTTGAAAAACGTACCACACCGACTATTTAAATTAAATAATTGCAATTATAAATGGTGTAATACATTGCGTCTTATGGAGAAACTACTTATTTCCAAAAAAAGACGAATTTTTGAATGACGGAAGAGATGGAAGTTTTCTTTGATCTGAAGTAAATTTTCCTTAGTATTTTTTACATTACTACTATCTATAGGTCACCGGAATTGAGAAAGATATTTAAATTTTTCCGAGATGAAATGTATAAATCACGAAATAGTCGCGCCGCGCTCGGCTGCCATGTTTTTACATGCTCTTGTGCATTTCAAACGAGTCGAGAGGGTTCTTGAATACTATTTGTACTATATTATTAGCTGATAGAAATTAAATCACGTTTTATCATTATTATTCATATTGTGGTACTTTATAACAATCAGAATAAAAATAAGGAAAACAACGGTACATCTCAGTGATTTGACTAACTTGGAGTGTTGATCCCGCCTTAAATTATGACATCACTAAGTGGCCTCCTTGGAAGCATGTTTGCTCTCATTCAGCATTCAAATGAGGAAGCCCAAATGAGGAAACCCTACGTGGCTAAGGGGTAAGCCTGCTTGCTCATTACCAAACACTCCGTGTTCAATTTCCGACGGGGTCAGAAAAAAATTTGTAGTTTTTCACATTGGTGTCCCAGTTTATATAGCTGTGACTACTGAAAAGCGTACCCTCCTTCTATCCACCTCCCACTGCTCCTTATATCAAAAACTCTAACTATTACTAACTACTCCTACTAAAACCTACACATGGGCCAAGTTGTTGGTGAACCCAGCTAACCAGTCCACCTACTAACAATAGCATACAACCCTACTCTGATTCATCCAATAAAAAAACTGTCATTCTGAGCACCTGCCACATTCTAGGAAACTTCTTGCAACTCCAAGCATCTCTCTGCATGGATCAATTCCTGACGCTGCTCGAAATACCTCCAAGGAGTTCTTCATTCTTGCTGCATGCACGCTCACTCGCAAGTGCCATCTTCTTGATCATCATCTTTTGTTCCCTCAGCCACGTAGCACTCCAGGACGTATTAAACATATTATTATATTGCTACAAACATATTATTATATTGGAAAATATATTATTGTTTGAAAATCTCGTAAATATGCAATAATGAGGCCCGGGGCGGGGTTCTTTCCGAAGATCCCCACATTCAAGTATGGGAACGTTTTAGACCTGGTAAAAAATTGAAATTGAAATATGAGTATTTCATATGCTCAATATTGTATAATATTTAATACATGTGAGGTGTACTTAATAAGTCTAGCTATTATTTATTTTACTGTTAAATAAACTCTTAAAGTTTTTTAGAAGTTCAAGTTTACGAGTTCGTATTATTTTGGTGAACCGTTTGGAGGCCCCTCTCAGCTGGAGGCCTGGGGTGGATCCCGCCCCCGCCTAGTCACGTTAGTAAGCTTAGTCAACTCATAGTCAACAGTCATACGAGTGAAGATTCACATCTATTGATTAGCAGCCAATTTTAATTGTTTTTCTGCTCTTGTAATTCATCATTATTATGTATACTTTGCATTTTGGTTGCAATAATCCTCAAGAAGAGTCTCTCGAAATTTGAAATAATTTCTTCGATTCCTATTTTGATTTCCATACCACAAACATTCCATATAATTCACCTTTATTAGTATGGATATCGTTTACAATGGCATTGCATCTTCAATGGCTCTGCAAACATATTATTATATTGGAAAATACATTATTGTTTGAAAATCTCGTAAATATGCAATTCCATTGAAACATTTAAGGATGATAAAATTTTGATTGGGGCTATGAAGGATTATTTTTATTTAACTAGCATAATTCTTATTATTTGAACATCTTTCGGATAATCAGTAGTTTGGATCGATCAACTACAGTGGGATGAAACTTGTTTTACTTAACAAATTATTCAAATAAAACTCAGAGCGTTTAATTTACTTCCTTTGTACTGAGGAAGAGAGTTGTCAGGTTTCTTCGAAAAGTAAAGAAACATTGGGAAAAAGTATGGAAAATGCGGTCGTAAGAAATAGGTTTCTACCAAGTTGAAGGAATTTGTTTACTGAAAGAATAAATCATTGAAACTGTAACTGAGTACAACTTGTAACAAATACAATTCCTATAGATAATTTAAGTAAATATGACTTAATTAATTTATACATGCTAAATTAATAATTGTATCCGATTTGTGAGTCAAGATCACACACCAGACTAAACATTTTGAGTGTGTCCCTAAAACAATTATCCAAAAAACACAAAATCCATTAAAAGTTATACTTAACCAGCATATATTTTAATCTTTTTAATACTAGCAAGAAATATAGTGTGGATCTTTTACCTATTGTGGGATGAAACTTATTTCATAACATGTCATTTAAATAAAATATAATGCTTTTAATTTAAATCCTCATTATTTATCCAATTATAAAACAATTTTGTTGGTAGTTTTCGCAAAAATAACTTAAACTAACCCACCCTCCATGCATACACCCATAAAATTGTACAAATGATCAATTATTTATACGAGTCTAACCTTAAGTTTGTTATTAAAAATAACTGATTTTTCCAAAAATAATATTTGCAATATTAAATAAAAGTTTTTTACTTAAACCATTCGACCCGTGGAACGTATGTGCCCCACTAATCTCTTTTCCCAAAATATTCGGTGGGATTCATCTAATCCAACGAACGACTGATTTAAACCGACCCTCGATTTTGGTACATAAATATACGTTTGGGTTTACGGTTGGTTGAGAGGTATTTATGAAGAATTTTCCTTAATTTCTTATTTGCTTCAAAACAATAATTGTATTACGTATTTCTATACGAGTCTTCATTGAAGAAAGAAGAAATTTACTGATTTGCTCTTTCTTTCCCAGAACGAGTCAAACTCTGAAGAAGAAACTGACGATGAGGCATGCGAAGAGATGCATAAATTTTAGTTATACCCTTTACGTGACAAATGAAACGCCAGATACGTTCGATGACCCAAATTCAAGATTATTGTGATTTATGCCAGGAAACAATAGAACGGAGTCTCCCTGTGATTTCACATTTGTTTTTCAAAAGTTATTTAAAAATCATTGTATTTGCAAACTACTCTTTAAAAAATATTGAAATCAATGTAAAAAGTTGAAAAGAACAATTTGGCATTCTGATAATCTTTTTCCCCTTAAAAGGTTTCGTGGAACATATATTTTGCAATAAACTAACAATTTTGCAATAAACAAATATTTCCTATGGAAGTTATTGTTATGTTTCGAAAAAATAACTAAAAGAAAAGCTAATTCGAGGAAACAAGTTAAAATGGATGGAAAAAAATTAATTCGGTCACTGGTTAAGATTTGAAATATTTTTCTTTGAGGTCGATAATTTAACAGTTAATACATTTTTATTTCGAGCATCTGTTTTGTTTTATGTTGATTTCTTTCAGTTTCTTCTTGTGTTTCTACTTTCTTCCGCTGTTTTGAATATTTGAAGGTAAATTTTGAGGATGGGACAACGATGGACTCGTGGAAACAAATTATTACTGCACTAATAAATTGAGGTATATTCTTCTTCTGACGTGAAGCTAAACTAGTAATGCTTGTCATTGTCATTTTTTATTGATTTTTCTTAAATATTCCGTACATAGAAATAACTCTAGAAAATATAGATAAAATTAAACATGTTTAGAAAAGTGTACTCATCAAACGGAGACAGTAGATTGAAGTATTACTACAATGAAGAGTTTTGAAATATACACTTTCTTGTAATAGAATGAAATTCCTTTAAAATATGTCAGGGTGCTGAACTATTTGCAAGCTGGAAAGAAACTTTTGGAATTTTTAAACGGTAATCTATGTAGCTGACAACCTCAGTGCCCCAAGCTCTTGACTTATTACAAAGCATCAATATTTTTCTCTCGCTTCCTGTCATTGTGTGCGATTTTCCACCGTAAGTAAACAGAGAATGATATCGACACCGAGAAGAAAGCAAGTTTGAAATTTTCCTTTCTTGTTTTCCTGTATGAAACAATAAAGAAATATAGAAAATAAATAGGGCAGTTTGATGTTAAAATTATAGTTTGGAATAGAGAGGATCGGAAAGTTAATATTTCTAAATTTGTAAGTTTTTTAGGGGTAAATGCCGTGACAATTAGTGCCTAGACGCCTCCTTCAGGTATATTTGGACCTGCCTGTATGATACCAGCAATAGTATTTTTAAACAAAATGAAAATAGCATTTGAGACGGTGATTTAAGATGTTGTTCCATAAAGTCTAATGCATGTCTAATGTAACAAACATTCAGGTGTTACTTAATATGGATGTACGTAGAATGGAATTACCCCGAAACTCTAAACTTTGTTTTCTCAATTTTTTGTTTTGTCACTTGTACCCCATGGCTTCCAATGCCTATGTACGCACTCTTACACTTGGAAAGTTATTTATTGAGTGGGTAATATCATGTACTCCACTGACACCCTTGCATCAAAGTGTATCCTTTACGAGGATCGTAGTCCCTCTAACTCATGAAAGTTATGAAACAGTATTTCCTTTTAATATATCCATACTTAAAAGATAAAAATGCGAAATGCGAATGTGTGTCTCTTTGCTACCTTTTCACTATTGAATCGAATGACGACGAAACCACTGGTGTAATTTGGCAAGGAGATATTTTAGATGCTCAGAAAGAACATAGACAAACTATTTTTCCAAAGTGCATCAAAAGAAAGATAAAAATGGTTTTTGACGATAACTGTCGAAGTCGGGAAAAAATCTACTATATTCGCTTACACTGCCTAAGCGGTTAGAGAAAGGTGAGAATTATGATTGACAATATTTTTCACCTCAAGGAGTACAAAAAAGAGTTAGTACACATATTATATGCACTGCCACTGTTGTCTTGCCTCGGAAGCAAAAATTCGACCGGTGCGGTTCCCAGCGAGTGCGTTCTGAGATGCGGACACTACCGACCTTATGGTCAGATTTGGACCACATTTCGGTTAGAGGGAGGGGGTAGCCCTGGAACACCCATGGGTGGAGTGGGAAGCGACGGTCATGTAAAAATGTTTAATCGAAATACGGGTTTAATCCATAGGTTTCTGGGTCTTTGAGGTAAGCAGTGACATGGTGCTGACTAATTACAAGTTTCGCTTATGGGGGAACTCTCCTAAGGGTGAAGTGGTGTACTAGGCTAATTGATGACATTTCAGTTAATTTGTTTCTCTCACGGGCAACTTAAAGCTACTTGCTCGAGGGTGGTTTTATCCAAGGGTTTATTTATTCTTTCTATTTGGAGGTGAAACTCAAATGGTGTATACCATCAAGTTTTATATTAAATTTGTAAAATTTGGATGCTTACGTATGCGTTTAAAAACCAGTATGTAAAATTATGTTATCTTACAATACAACAATAATTCGTTCCATTATTCCCTAGAGGAACATAGGGAATCAACAATTGCCTTCCAGCGAACTCTGTTGCTTGCATCAACTTTCATTAATTTAATAGTTTTCCATAATTTTCCGTAATTTCAATAATTTAATATTATTTTTTCAACTGATCTCCTCCATGTGTTGCATGGTCTTTCACGTGGTCTGGACCCTTGCGGGTTCCATTCCAAAGCATTCGGGGAGATNTCCAGTTGAATTTCCTTCTTTTGATTTCGGTGTTCACATCCATTTGTTTTGTTTTTCTCCACAGTTCTTCATTGCTGATTGTGTTGGGCCACCAGATTTTCAATATGTACCTTAAGCATCTATTAATGAATGTCTGTAATTTCTTTTTGATTTCCACCGAGACCATCCACGTTTTACATCCATAAAGGACAGTCTTAATACATGCATTAAAAATTTTGATTTTTGTGTTAATTCTAATGTTTGTTGCTTGCCAGACATTGCTAGCTTGGAAAAGGCACCTCTGGCAAACGTGTTGAGTTGCTCCACCATCTTCGGAGATACAGCTACCAAGATAGGTAAAATATTCAACACTTTCTATTGTTTCAAATCCCAATGATATAGGTGCTTGGTTTCTAGCTTGGACCCGCAGCTCTTTTGTTTTTCTCGTATTTATCTTTAAATTGTAGTTTGCGGACTCGATCTCTAGGGTTTCAGCTTTCTCTTGCATATGTTCCCAGGAGTGTGAAAGAAGGCATATGTCATAAGCGTAGTCTAAGTCCTCTAATCTATCATTTAATTTCCACACAATTCCTCTTCTTCTGTCGCGGATGGTGTTTCCCATGACCTCATCCATCACCAGTGAAGAGGAGAGGAGATAACAAACATCCCTGCCTTACTTCAGACAGTCTCAAATTGTTCAGAAAGGGCACTGTTGTGAAGAACTTGTCATCTAAAATGTAGAAAACACGCTTTTACGATGATAATGATTTTAATTGGCACTCCTCTCGTCTCTAAGATTCTCCAGATTCTATCTCGTTTAACGGAGTCAATGTCTTTTCAAAATCTATAAACAATGCGTACAGTGGAGACCTCCATTCCAGGGACAGTTCAACAATAATTCGCAGTGAGCATATCTGATCTATACACGACCTATTGGCTCTAAATCCAGCTTGTTCTTTGCGGATATTTTTATCTACAGCTGCTGATATGCGATGGAGTATTATTCTACTAAAGATCTAACTGCAAAGTAGATTGACTCCTCTCCAATTGCCGCATACACTTAAATTTCCCCTCTTAGGGATTTGATTGATTATGCCATCCAACCATTCATTAGGTAATCTCTCCACTCCATATATCTTGAAATAATGGATATAACATATCCACTGTAGAGGGAATGTCCGCCTTCAATATTTCTGCAGGGATCCCATCTTTCCCTGCTGCCTTTCCTTTCTTCAGTTCTTTTATGGCACTTCTAATCTCCCTCTTATTGGGTGCTTGTACTTCTGTGTTCACAGATTGAAAATTACCTACCTCCTCCGACCTATCCTCAGTTGTTTGGGTTCGCACTTTGGTTTAGCACTACCATAAAGAATTCTCTCCACCTCCGCAGCTGACCTTCTGTTGAGAATATTCTTTTTCCGACCTTATACTTCACTGCTGATTCTGGTTTCTTGTGCCACTCAGCTCTCTAGCTATGTCAAATAGTTTTTTAGATTCTCTCTATTAGCTGCTGTTTCTGCTTTCCTGGCCATATCTTCCATATAACTTCTATGATCTCTTCTACAAATTTTTTTTATCTCTTTATGAAGAGAGTTATACAAATATGTTAAATTTGCAGTATTCTCTGAACTATCATTAAAATTTATCTTCTTAATCATTTTTCTGTTTTCTATCAGGTCCCATGTATGTTCTGAAATCTAATATATTCGTTCCTTCTTTTGATATCCCAATACTTTTTCGTTAACCTCAAGAAATATGTCTTTTATTTGCCTCCATTTGCTATCTATATTCTGATTTTGTTCTTAACTTTCCATCACACAGTTTTGTTCGTATTCCGCTCTTTTGGTTCTCAAACTTGTTGTAAATACTCTTTTTATCTCTGGTTTGGATAAATACTGCACCCTGAATTTTCTTCGTTTTTTTTCTCCTCGTTTGGTTTTCATTACTTGTACACGGAAGGAGGCGCATAATAAATGGTCAGCACTCCTTTTGTTGCGTACATCTAACAAACATTTGCTAAACTTGGAGCTGATACAAATGTGGTCTATCTGGCTAACAGTTTTCCCATCAAGCGAGACGTTATCTTATGAAGATCCCTATGCAAAAATAATGAGCTACCTATCTTCATATTATCATTAGCGCAGTATTCTATAATAGCATATCGCCATTTTCATTTCTTTCTCCTAGTGCGTGCTTTCTCACAACATGTTCCAAATCATAATTTTGGGTTCCTACCCTGGCATTATTATCTCCCGTTAATATATTGATGTCACCTTCTCGTATTCTCCTACATATTCTATCCAACATACTGTAAAATTTTTATCTTATCCTCCTCCTTAGCATGTTCAGTAGGAGCATAGCATTGAATTACTTATATTATTCTGTATTTAGAGTTAAATCGGGCTAGTATAATCCGCTCAGATAGGTTCCCATTCCAGCGTCGCTTCAGAAGATATTTTGTTCATGACGATTCCGCCACCTTCAAAGTGATCATCCTCTGCATTAGGTATTCCAGAGAAGAGAAAACTATATCCATCTCCTAACTTGATATGACTACTTTCATTCCATCTCTCTTCACTTAATCCTACACCGTCCATTCAATAATTTTTCATCTATCTAACCACTTGTGCTAATCTTCCCTTCTGAAACAAGAGTTCTCACATTCCATTGTCCAAAGAGTGTCCGTTGTTTTGTGCTTTTGTTCGTCATCAGATTGTTCAGCCGGCTACTTCTTGTTACATTTCTCTGAGTATTTGAAGATCTCGAGGTTTACAAGTTATTAGCCCATAGCCCTCAAAGTCTGCTAGTAGGGCTGCTACTTCAGGCTGCAGACCGCCTAGGTCTGAGAGTAGACATTTCCTCCTACCCAGGTGCTAGGGTTATCCCGCCCATGCTCGGACGCCAGACCCTCGTTAGTATACTAACAGGGCCCACCACTTGGTGACGATGACATTTGGGAAGGAGAGGTTATGTTAGCTCTCTGGGTGCGTCACATCCAGATCACATCACTGCCCCGTGGGTCCCTCTTACAATATAGATTGACTTTATTCTTTCCCGAGTAAAAGAAGGTTGTTTTAAGAAAAATCCCGGGAAATCCGCTAGTTTCTGCATACATTTAAATAGTTCAAAGATCCCTGTTTTTTTCTATCGATAGGGCGATCGATGGCGCTTCTAGCGACAATGTAGCAAATAGTAATTCAGTATTGACCCGCGCGTTTTGTATGCTCAAAACAACTTACATTTTAAATGAGTAATTTATTCTCACAAAATTTAACACTTTACTACTCTCTTGATTAACTCACGGTGTTGGTGTTTTGTTCGTGCCCATTTTTTTCAAATATTTCAACACTTGTGGGTCTGACTTTTCGTTAGCAATTTGTTTGAAACTTTTATGGTAATTTATCTACTCTTATGAAATCCTGTGAATAAAGATGTGTTTTACTTAGTTTGTGTACTTACAAAGATGTCAAACTCAACCAGCCTCCCCATTTCAAGATTTGTTTCCCGACAAATTTTGCCATCTCTACCTAACCTGAAAGTGTAATTCAGTATGTGCGCGTGTCCTATCGCGTACCAACGTTTTAATTTGAAATCGTGATAGAGAAACATCGAGTTCATGAATAAAGCAAAATAATTTACTTGTTAAGTGTTTGAGTTTCGCAGAAAATATATATTTTCTTAAGTTTTGTTACCTTTTTGCGTGAATTATCTACAAATGGGAATGAAATTTAAGTTATTCTGTTGGCCACATGCCTACTTTCCGTCTGTGTATGCCAATACAAAATGTCGCACAAAACTAGTACTGCTGTTAGCTAAAATGACCATGATTTAAGGAACTTATCGAATAGTATTTGGTTGACGAGTGTTGAAATATGGGTTTTATTGAGGATACACTCGTTATTTTAGTTACTCAAGTAAGCTTGTGTCCAAATCTGAAATCGCTCTTATTGATGCCGGTTTTATCTATTTTCACTGATACATTTTTAATATTTGGACTGAAAGTAACATAATGTAAAATTTTGACAATATTTATACGTTATTTGTTTCTAGCCTGGAGTGAAAAAAAAATCTAATTCAGTGCTGTTTATCTTATATCATGATATGTCAAATTCTGATTTGATGTGACATTTGGTGTGTTATGTGAAACCATGAACTCTAATATGTGAATTAATTTGTTAAAGATATTCTTCTTTGCTGGAGGATGGGTTTTCTTTGTTAAGAAACTATTCCGAGATTATGAGGTTCATCATAGACTGGTTCAACTTATATTTTCTATAACTTTCTCACTGTCATGTACTATGTTTGAACTCATAATATTTGAAATCATTGGAGTCTTAGATTCCAGGTATTTAAAAATTTTAGAGAATTTAATTCATTTGTCAAGTTTTTCTGTATAATTGTGAAAATTATATATTTTAGCTCACGATATTTTCATTGGAATGTTGGGCTCTACATGATGTTATTCATGGTGATAGTTATCATTCCATTCTACATAGGATATTTTATACTGAGTAATCTTCGAATAGGTATAGTAGCCTATATATATTTAGTTTGCTGTTTCTGTGAGATTATCCTTTGTGAATATATCATATACAATTACATCTCATTCTGTTGCAGTGAAAAAGCAAGTAATTCGACCCTTGACTGTTATGATATGGTTGGTATATATTTATATTTTTTGGAAACTTGGTGATCCTTTTCCTATACTCAGTCCTAAACAAGGAATATTATCAATTGAACAAGGTATCAGCAGAATAGGAGTTATAGGAGTCACTGTGATGGCCTTACTATCGGGTTTTGGTGCTGTAAATTATCCATATACATCAATGGCCTATTTTATGAGGTAGGAAGAGTCATTTTATGAGTTAGTATACTGTTTAGAGGTCATTCACATAATATCACGCAATTCGCACCCCTCCTGTCACACTTCATGATAACTTGATTCCTCCAATGTGAAGAAAGAAATTTAAAGAATTATTGGAGGACTTACTTTGACAGTTTAATTTTTTTTCTTCTCTGTTCACTAATGATTTTTGTAGTAAATTTAATCAAGTCATTATCATATAAATAATTAATGTCACTGCATATAACACTTTTAGTTCTGGTTGATAAAATGTGAATGAACCTTTAGTGTGGTGTAATAATTTTCTTAAACTTTTCATGAAAGTGTGTTTCTTATAAATGATTGGGTATAAGACCTGTTACAGCATCTGATGTGCAAGCTATTGAAAAACGTTTGCTACAAACAATGGATATGATTGTTGTGAAAAAGAAACGAATAGCTTTATTGAAAAAGGGGGCTTTAAACAATGGATCTGGAGATGGGCAAGGTCAAAGTGGAATTTGGAGAATGCTTCGAAATGTTACTACATCTGTTGGGAAGAGTAATAGTGAAAGTATCCTTTTATTTCTTTAATATTTTAAGTTTTTCAATTTTAGATTGTTACTTTAGCTTTATTGATTCCTTACTTTGGTATCTAGGATGGGCTTCTCTCTAGAAGAGTTCATACTTCAAACAGTTTAAGATGTTGCTTATTTAAATGCACTGTAGCTATTGGTGGTACAGACTCAATGACCATGGAGCAGTAAGCACATGAGGTTTTCATCTTTTCACACAGTGACACTGTAATCTGCTTGATTATTAAGTTGCAAGGTATTTCCGAGAACTGCTGGAAAATGTCTTTCTCATAGAATTCAAAGTGTCTCTTATTATCTAACAATTTCATAGAACTGAAATGTTCTTGTAGAGAATATTAAGATCAACAAATAAAATAAAATTGACATTAATAAAGGCTAAGATAGGCTATTGGTACAAATACAGAGGTTATGAAGAAAAATATACAGCTCTGTTTTTGGTTATTTTTCAAAAAATACCTATTTTGGTATCTATAACTCTTTTTAAGGTGTTTTGAGACATTGAGACATTCAGAATAAGAAGTACATACTACATCATTTTGCATGAATTAATTTTCTCTCTATCATGGTTGAATATTTCATAATTTTGGCTTTGGGATTGACGTGGAGTCACAAAAGAAATGAACAGTTTATTGTGAAGGACATTTGCTTATGTTTACATGGAGGATAATAAACTGTTTAACTATATGGAAACAATTAGGAGATCATCTGGTTAATCCAGATTATCCAAAGAAAACCAGAAAAAACCTTGAATAGAATAAAGAAAAAAATGATTAAATAACTCTGGCAAAAAACAACAAACAAACAATAATTTGTATTTTAATCTGAACACTGGTTTTAATTTGAACTGAATTTTAATTTGAACACTGGTTCAAAACCTAGAACCGATTCAGAACATACTTTTCTTTGATAAGAATCATAATTTCTAAATATACTGGGATCTTTATCCAAACCAGATCCTAAAAGGATTTGGTGGTGCACTTTATGTTCCAGTATTAATATTTCAACTCCAACACCTAGGTTTAAAAATGTATTATATGTCCTAAATTTTATTGAAATACAATCAAAACTATTTATTGCTGTGGAAGCATGGTTGTTTGATGAGGGATGAAAAAGAAAATTGAGACTTCATCTTCCGACTAAGTTTAGCTGTAATGAAGATATTATATAAAAACATTATTAATGCAAATTAAATAAATGATTCTATCTCAAACATGATACCATACCAACTGGCAGGGTGTACAATCCTGGAAGAGCATGTGTTTGATTTTCTGCTCCATGGATATGGTGAGGTTTTGGCTTGTACAATTAGTTCAGTTCTCTCTTTTTCTTCTGTGTACTTCAAGTACTGGAACAGCGTCAATCAAATAAATCAATTCATAAATATTACATTGAAAAGATTCATAAAATTCTTAAGCTACACTCCCTACAGTATGGTTTTCTCATAATATTCTTTCATTGTGTACAGTAGTCTTTCCACCAACCATTCATGAAGACCTTTCCTAAGTTCTTCCCGCTACGTTCCTTCAGATGTTGTGGCATACAGTTGTAAATTTTGCATCTTGCATAAGATGTTTTTTGGTATATCTGATAATATGATGGGTTGGCAGAGTAAAATCAGCTGCTCTCCTGGCGATATACAGTAAATCCTTGCCACTTTGCTGTGTATTCTGATCTAATTGTATTACCACAGACAGTATACATAAACTAAAAGTTGTTAGGATCTTCAGATTTAAAGGCTTTCCTACAACTGTAGTGGATTTAAGTTTGCAAAAGTTCTTACAGCCTTTTTTTTTTTTTGAAGGACAAGGACTTATTTAAATTGAATTTAGTTGCTGCTCCCCATATAACAAATCCATAATTCCATATTTTCAAGTGAGATTCAACCAATCCAAAATAGGCTATTTTTGCTTTCTCCAACCCTCCTATAGATTTCATTCTTCACACTACATAAATTCCTGAGCTGAGAAGTTTTCTCAACTTATTTCTGTGAGGTGTCCAGGTGAAGTCACTATCTATAGTTTAGTTTGTTTCTCCTGGAGGATGCCCATTAATTCTGGTATTTGTTCACATCTCCAACTGAAATTTATCTGGATAGTTTTTGTTAAATTTATAGTCGAGTCATTTTGTTGGCAGTATTGCATTGCTTTGTTGGTTGAGAATAAGATTTGTGAGTAGGCTTCTTGTGCGCTATCATTTGTCAGTACTCCAGACTAATTGGGTTCATACCGTTCAGACTTCATTGGCAGCACAATATTCTTTCTTTGTTCCCTCCAAAATGTGGGTAGGGGAATGTATAGGCCATCTGGCCCCCAATTGTCGCTTCCAAAAACTGGACCTATTGTCACTTACAAAAACTGACAATGTGAATAGAATAAGTATAAATGTAAAGAGAAAAATTATGTTGTTAAGACTTATATTATATAGTTATAAAGAGAAAAAAGTAATATAGTTTATCCTGAGGGAAATATGTGGATGTACTACAATGTATATCTGTATAACAGAATTTATCAATTTTGAGTCATTGATTATTTTGAATATTAAGACCTAAGAATTATATTTTGTTGATCAATGTTTTTGGGTTATTCAAAATTATAATATGGGAGAGTTTTTGTTGTGCTAATGTGACAATTCATACCCGTTTCTTGTCAGTATTCAGAATGAGATATTTGTACAAAACTAAGTGGAATTTTTGCCAAAGCCAACCTTATCCTAGAATTAACAAACCTACACATTTAAAAAGAAATTATATTTAAGGCATTGGTAGAATTGTGTACCTTATCTTGAAGTAGATGTTTGGCAGCTGAAACAGGAAGTTGCAGCTTTGGAGGAATTGAGTCGACAACTGTTTCTGGAGGCTCATGATACTCATAATATGCAAGAAAGACTTATATGGGCTTCCACATGGCAAGGGAAATACTTCAATTTCTTGGGATATTTTTTTTCCTTGTATTGTATGTGGAAAATTTTTATTGTAAGTATTTGTCACAAATGCTAATATATTAATTTGGTTTATTAACGTAATGCAAATATATTTATTGTTTTATTCTTTTAATATGTGAAATATACTTCTAATTTATAAGTTTATGAAATAATAGCAGAAATATAATGTGTTATATTGATTAAAAAATTGACTATGAATATGACAAATTGACTTTGTACCTTTTTTAAAACTCTTATTATTAGTTTATCTTGGTAATTTCCCCAGTATTCTAGAAGTAATGTGAGATTTAAATTATCAATTTCACAATGATCACAGTCATCGTCTGTGCTACCGTACCTTACATTTTGACATTGCAATTCATGCATTTTGCTTACATATTTTATTAAAGATAAATTAATATAAAATAAGTATTCTTAAATTATGAAATTAATGAAAATTCAAAAAAAATAGATTTGATAAAAAATTCTTTTCTTTAATTTTTTAAAAGATAAGATTATTTCCAACCCCTTAAATAAATCATATAAACAGGATTATTGTAATATAATATTGATTATATTAGAAAAATAAATCTAAGATTACACAATGGAATTATAATATTACTGGTAAAAGGATGGTAAATTCAATTATTCTCGAGCAGTTTTTGTGAAGTTTGTAAATTTTATTTTATTTTTTGACTGATTTTATTTATTTTCATTTATATCAAATATTCATGCTTTAAAATTTTTTTATCCTCGAAGGTGGGGCATTGCAATCCAAAGATATTTATTTACCCATGATTTAAAAAAATTATTTTTCTGAATTTTAATAATTAGGAGTTTTTTGAGAACTTAAGAAAAATTGTTTTACAAATTAAAAAGCAAAGTGAGCTCTACTTATATTAATGACATATTAAATATGAAGCATGTAGAGATAATCATAGGGAACCTTTTTAAAATTCAAGTTCGTTCTTTATGATGCTTTCAAAATTTGGACTGTACAATATATTACTTTAATTGACAATTTTTTCATCTACCATCATAAAATATGTTATATACGATATAATTTTATATATGTATAATTTTACTTTCCCTCATAATGTTTTGACTGCTATTTGAGTCATCATTAGTGAAAATAAAAAAGTAGATCGTATAAAATTAAAATATTACTATATATGTGTTAAATCAAATACCAACTCTGCCTCATTTGCTTAGAATACTTTATTATCATCTTAAACAAACGCTTGTAGGCTCTGCAACTGTGTGACATTAACACTGAAAAGTTGAGCAAATTTTAGTGCTTGTAAAAGGAGCAATACCAGTATCTCTAGGCTGGCCAGGCCCAGTGCTCCAATCACTTCAGCTATTTTGTATGCTCTGGGGTTTGTGGTGGATCCAAAAGAGATAGAAATAGAAGTAATAAAAGAAAGATTTTTTTTTAATAAAAAATTCAATGTGCCCATTGGAAGTGACAAGATGAACTTATAAAATCTGTGTAAAAAGGTGACTTCAATAGTCAAACACATGACTTAACTTTGCTTTTATACATTTCCACTTCTACAAGGGAACATGAGCATAGGGCTGCGATATTTAATTGTTTCTAGCATGCTGACACTAGCGAGATTCCAAGCAATCTTATAAGAAATTACCTAAATAAAATTTACAATTGAAAGATAATTGAAAAAGTTTAAATCATAATTTAAAAAAATAAAATTGGAATTGGAATAATGAAACTTTATTAATACAAGAAATTAATGCTGGAAATGTTTTACTGGTGTTCTTCTAAAGTGTGTAAAAAATATAATTGTATGATTCATGAATGATTGGGAAAATTATTAAACATGACATATCAACCATTGAAAACAAATTTATTGACTTGAAAAATTTTCATTGAAAGCTAAAATTTTGGGGTGTTTCCGCAGGATACCTTTCTCTGCCTGTACATGTGGTAAAAAATCATATATCTTATTTCCAATATTCATCATTGTTTTTTAATACTACCACTTTCATCCTTGATTTTAACACATGTAGTATGGGGTCATAAGTTTTATAGTTTTAGATGGTATGCCAAAACTTTTTAGATATCATGCGAATTACCATCGAAATTATACTGAATAAATATGAAGCAGTGAATATGCTTGGTATCAGGAACGCCCAAAGTAAAAATTTGGCTTAAGACACAAATTATTTCAAAAATGTATTTTTTAAGGATTATTTATGGAAACTACAATTTTAGTTAATGTATTATTTATATATAGTAATGTCTTATTGTAGATTCAAGAAGTTAATTAAAAAAAATTTCCAGTGGAGGGGCCCGTTCACCCTAGTATTTCTCATTACGGACCCCTTCCAAAATCAAATCCTATATCCGCCCCTGCCTACGTGTCCCATTTCTGTTACCGAAGGCTTCCAATATCTTTTGACAATTTATGATCAAGAGTTAAGCTTATCATTTGATTTAATTCTCCAAACAACATTTGCTTCCTTATGTTAAATCGAACACAAACTCCACTCTACTTGCTTTAGCAAAGTGTATTATGTGGTTTTATCGAGTGTCAGGTCATACATATTATTAAAAATCTATTTTTGCTGGAGATTTTTATTTTGGACTTAATATAACACATCAAATTTTGTTACCTCATTTATGGTACTGTTTTGGTATTATATTTATCCTTAACTATATATATAATTATTTTTTAATGTTCTTCTGTTTAATTTAATTATGTTAGTTATTTTTGTGTGTTGCTGGAAGGCATATTTGTCCCATGCTTACGAATTTTGTCCAATTGTTTACTTTCAGTCAACCATTAATATTGTGTTTGATCGTGTGGGGAAGAAGGACCCAGTAACAAGAGGAATGGAAATAGTTGTTCATTGGATTGGCATTAATATAGATGTCACATTTTGGTCGCAACACATCTCATTTTTCTTAGTTGGATGTATTGTTGTGACATCAATTCGAGGGTTACTTCTAACATTAACTAAAGTAAGTGAAATTGCAGAATTTATCAAATTAAAACTATTGTATGTAATTGATTTGTCTTTATTTTTTGTTTTCAGTTCTTCTATGCAATATCTAGTAGCAAATCATCAAATATTATTGTTTTGGTACTAGCTCAGATTATGGTGAGGAAAAATATTGTTTCTTCTATGCATTGCAGTTGATATTTTCTTTTGTCTTGTATTTATATTGATTTTCAATTACAGGGAATGTACTTCGTTTCTTCTGTATTACTAATGCGGATGAACATGCCACCTGAATACAGAATAATTATAACCCAAGTTTTGGGTGAACTTCAGTTTAATTTCTACCACAGGTGGTTTGATGTAATTTTTCTTGTAAGTGCTTTGTCATCGATTGGTTTCTTATATCTAGCAAGAAAGCAAGCACCAGGGGAAGGAGTATAATGTAAGATATAGTGAGGCTGGGGATATCCAAGTTCTCTTGCATTATTGTAGTCATAATGGTTTGCAAGACTTGAGTGTGTTGTGAATGTGTTTCCTAGTTCCTACAATTTATTCCACTGAATGATTCAGATCTTTCAGTTCACTTCAGTGATGAAGACACAATTTGTGGTATCATTTTTAAAACTTTAAATTTCTGCATTTTAAGATTTTATCTTTCTGAACATTATTTCTGTGCTCAAGATTCAGTGTATTGGAAACCTTTGGGGCTGAGTTGTGTCCTCATTGGATGAGGTTAATGGGATGTTGACCTCTTGTAGTTATGATTTAAAAAACAATGTTTATGTTATACCTATATATTTATTAATTATGTAATATGATTTTTTATTCTTGTTGATAATCGATTTGTAATGTGTTCAGTTTTAATAAGAGATCATGTATTGGAAGGAAGAAGAATTCTCCAATCTATACTGATCTGTTTGGAGGTATAATTTACACAAGTCGCAATAATGAAGGCCTAATAACACCTGGACAGCTCAATAGTGAGACTGTTAGAAGCATTTAAAAAGCTGCTTTCAACAGAGTATTTCCTGTGATATTTGCATCATGCCAAAACAAAAGAAATGTGATTTATGAAGGTGGTTTGTGTTGCCGTTTTTTCTGTGAAATGACTTCTAATTCTTTGCAAGTGCTGTTCCATAACATTTCTCTGGCTATGGTCACTAATTTTTGTACAAATACTAATATGCTAATAACACTTATGAAAGTTAGTATTGTTTGAAAGCAAATTAAACTTTGCAACTTTCCACAAAAAACTGATTGACTACAATGTATAACATCATTAATGATGATAAATGCTTATTTTACACATTCTATGTACACAGATGATCAAAAATTATTTGAAATAATTCAAAAACATTTGCATATCTTATTCCATTTCTTCTTCCTGTTCTTCCTCTTCTGTTTTTTCATGTTTCTTTTGTTCATGCTGGAGTTGTTCCAGTGTGAGGAGAGATACTCCCAACTGATCTTCTCTGCTGAATGGCTGAGCCATCTGTCTCAACCACCGCTTAGCAATCTAAAAAAAACATGAAAGAATAGGTATATTACAACAAAGTTGCAGATTGATTGTTTTGCTGTTGTCCTAGAGATAAAAAACTCCAAATTTAAGGTAGGGTGCTTGTGAGAGTGATTAGTTTGTTCAAACTCTCTTGACTATACCATCCTCTTCAAAATGAGTGTAAATGTCTAGGGATGTATGATTTAGGATGGAATATATATTACAGTGTATCTACATGTAACATTCTTGCCACCTAGATTTGTTGAAACTTTCACAATATATGCTGATGCATGGTTGACAAAGTCATAATTTTTTTTGTTAATAATGGTGTCTTGAGGAACTTCTCTCATAGCTTGCTTGTCAGCACAAGAGTTAATATTTCTCTCAGCAAAATTGACGATTAACTCATTTGTGACGAAAGATGGGGACTTCCTGATGAAAGAAGGGCGCTATAGGACAATAAAAATAATTCCCAGCAGTCGTAATAATTATAACAAAATCCAGACAACAATGGGTTAAGATTTCATATCTATGTAACAATTTGAAGATACTGCATTAGACTTCAGTAGTATCATACTGAACTAAAATTATATTTTATTGGAGTTACTCCATATTGAGTTCAAGTACTTTTCATCATGATATGAAAATTGAGTATTTCCCTCCACATCCCAATCTTATCCAGTGGTGAGTGGATGAATTTTAATCACATTGAATTTCCTAGTATGTATGATCAACTTCCCACAAACAACTTTCCAAATTCTAGTTTACAACTTAAAACAAGCTTAGATTCATATTTTTTAATACCTTTCCCCCTTTTTTTGTCCCAATGTTTCTTCCTCCAATATGATGAAAATTTGTTATTGTGTAAAGAATATGTAGTCATACTATCCAGTTTTAGATTTATTAAATCATAAGGTCTTTTCATCAGTGCTCATAACTTGCTCTGCACTAACCATATATTCAATGACATACAATGAAGACTTGGTTGGAGTTCTTACAATGAATTGGTGAATTTTTTCCAACAAAGGTTAGACTACTGTTAGCATTTCAGACTTTATAATACAGAAGGAAGTAAGAATAATTTACAAACAGATTTTACCTGTATTGCTTCTTCAGTGGACAAATTACACAAAGAATCTTTCAGATGCTCTTGGATCCATTTTGGCAACTTACTTTTCTTATCTATTCGAGAAAACCTCTAGAAAAGAAAACCAGAAGAAATGAACAATGAAAAAGCAATAATTTTATACCATTAGGCCATTGGTGCATCTTTAACTTTGTACCTTGTCAGCAAATATCATAATACCATAATCTGTTTTTCCTCTAATAGCTCTCCCCACACACTGGGCTGCATGACGCATTGCATCGAAGGTTAGAAAATCATTTTCTCGTATCTAAACACAAATGAGATAGTAATATTATTTCAATAATATCCTAATGCACACAACTGACAAATTTCACTTAATTCTTAGAAATTTAAATAAGTACATAGTTTATCAAAAGCATTATATATAAATTGTTATAGAGCTTTATGTAGACTCTAACAATCTTCATGGGGTAACTTCACTAAACAAAGAAAAAAGATGTTTCAGTGGTCCTGTAAGTGAAATGTAATAAGTAATATCCGATAGCACCTTTCCAAAATTTTAATCAGACAACACAAAAGTAAAAATTATATGAATGTACCTGAAATTGATCCCTCAAGTATTCTAATCTTGCTATTAATATTCGAGATTTTGTGTAGAGATAAGGTATGCCAAACATAAGAACAGCTCTCCCAAGGTGGTGATCAAAATCCACTCCTTCAGACACTTTTCCTCTGGCAACAGACAACAGAACTGCACCTCTCCCACTTTCACATGCCTGCAATGTAACACATTACCTTATTTATCAATGACACTTCAAAGTCAACATGGAGGTGGTGTGCGTAGAAAGGTCACTAAGCTAATTTGCACTACATCTCAATCTCAGTTCCAAAAATCATTAGTAATGCTTGAGAGTGGCATCACTTGTCTTCCTACCTCTAAAGACAAATTTTAAAGTATGCTAGGCAATACTTGCAGGGTGTAGTTACTTGTGTGTTACAAACAATAATACATACTGATCATCATTACCAGAATTGTGACAACCTATTCCAATACAATAAATTACATCAAATCATGTTTTTTCACACAATTTCATTACAATTATTTCATAATAAACTATTCCAAAAAACAAATTTACAACCCTCACAAATAGAAATGTTGATGTCATATAAGAGAAGAAAAAATAAATTGAAGATGTATAATTGTATAAGAAGACGAAGGTAATTTACAAAAATTAGATTTTGTTAGTATATAACAACGATCTTGAAAATGAAAAGAGTTATATATTTTTTTTCATATAAAGCAGAATTATTCAACACTAGATTACAGTCGGATAAATTGTTTCACAATGTTCATGAAATCTCTAGTGGTAACTTCCCATATGTTATTATGTCTCAAAGAGTCGAGCATAAGTGGCCACCTACTCCCGTAAATTGAGTTAAAATACTGGAAGTGACCCCGAGATTATTTTTTACCCATCACCTGTGGATGGACTAGTTTTTCTTGAAAGCTCTGTGCTTTTACAACTCAATAAGAGTGAAATATTACAAGATTCAGATTGTAATATATCGGTGTGAAATTGTTTTGCAATGCAAAAATGATTAGTCTCAATTCATAAAAAAATTAATTGTTTATTATTATAAGTACTTTTTTATATTTATTTAAATTCAATTCACCATAAAATATTTTTACTTAAGACCTGAGCAATGCTGGGAAAATCAGCCAGATTTATATAAAATTACAGTTGTAGATTTGAGTAAAGAGATTAAGTAAAAGAACCTTGAGCTCTCCACTACCAGATAAAATTATATGACTTTGATTATGTTTAGACAAAGGAGATATTATCTCCAGTTATTCCTGAAGGAATATGTCACATCCAATAAATAAATGTGTTAGCATAATTAGTGAAAATTTTGATAAAGATGAAACTTTCATAATCTGAAATAGCAATGAGAAGAAGCAAGGACCAGGTACTAAGGAAGGTAAGGTACAGTACTGTGATAAGTTAATATACAGTGCTTCATTTCCAAAATAATTAGGATTCCAACTTTCAAAAGAGGACAGGAGCTGTCCAGAAATTGGACTCTATAGAAATTCAAAATTTACTAAATTCAAGTAACAGGTGAGAGACTTCAACCTTGGAACTATCAATACAGGAGTGGTTATCCACAAGAATCAAAGAGCAAATCTTGAACTCTGATAGCTTAGACAGTACTGGGTCTGGCAAGTCTGGGGATGGAAGCTGATGTCCAGATCCAAAAAGTTTCAATATTTACCTTAATATAGTTCAAAAGAGCTAAGCTAGTTTCAGCAGCATCTTGAGTTTCAATAAATAGTAATTTGTGACGCTGAAGGTTATCAACAACTCCTTGGTCATACCAACTTGCTACTACAGATTCTAAATATAAATATGAAGTGAAGAAACAGACAATTCCATCAGGCACGGAGGAAGCCACTTCAACAAGTAATTGGCCATAGTTACGAATGACAGCAACATCATCTCGAGTTTCATACCGGGATGATATAGCGACTTGATCATTGCCCTTTGCCACAATCTAAAAAAATAAATATTTTCACAGTTATAACAAAAATTGATACCATACAATAATCAAAAGAAATTAATTTAGTCGTCTCACCATAGGCAATAAACAAGGTCTTGCAAGTGTCATAGTGAATGAACTCATAATAACAGGATGAAAATCCAAGATTTTTGGGTACATGTCAAGTGGAGACAGAGTTCCTGAGGTTATTACTACTGTTTGAAAACGATCAAACACAGGTTTTATAGCAATTGATGAATCAAGACAACTGGAAAATAAAAGATTTGTGAAATTACAAGAAATTAAATGTTTTATAGCCATAATTAGAAAACAACTTACCTAAAGTGAAGAATAGGATTTGATACAGTGGGAGTTTTATCATCAAATGGTTCTACAATAACAGTAAAACCTTTGGTGTAAGTAGAAACCAAGGTGGCTAAATGAGTTACCAAAATTAAAGGAGAGAAATCTGTAAGATCTGATATCTCCAAAGTTCTTAATAAGGATGCTAAACGCTCATGACAAAACCTATAAAATGAAAATTCGACCATTACATTAATATCACATTGTCCTCTTACATCAGAGCTGCAAATACCTTGCTTACATTCACAATGTAAATTGTTTAATATTTACAAACATGACATGATGAAGTAAAATCATGCATTCTCAGTGGTCTCCTCTTTCAAAAGAATTTTTGAATAAGTGTTAAATATGCAACTTCAACAGCCAGGTGAAAAGGCAGGTAGTGCAGTGGAAATCAAACCTGTGGTCAGAGCAGGTGGTCCCGGGTTCGAGTACCGGTCCGTTGCAATTTTCACCTAGCTGTTGATGTTGCAAACACTCCACGAGTAGGTACTCGGAATTGTGAGTTAAGTGTTTAATATCTTCTACATTGAACCTTTACTCACAACAAATTATTTGTACAACACGTTTCAGAAGTTCCTTGTCTCCACTATCAGTTTCAAGCAACTGATAGTTCAATAATCCATCAGCTTTCATTCAAATGTAAACTAGTGCAGTGGTAGTACATAAATACTCATTTGTCTGTTATAAACTTGCTGACCCATGATTTTGCCATCTTAGCAACTCTGTGCCTGAGGAAGACAACAGGATACCTATACCTATAAATGTGGCACATGCCAGACAGCTGTCTAATCTAGCAATCAGTTGATTGTAACTACTGATGAAGTTATGAAACCTTTGAAGTGTGTCTAGTAAGTGTATTAAGTAACAGTTACTTGTACATCTCGTTCACCAAATTATTACTTTCTTACCTCAAAGGTTTCCTTTCAATACACACTTTTTGAAACACATCCTTAAGAAAGCCAGCAGGTGACTCTTGAACAACATGTTGAACCCTCAAACGAGTCTTCAAGTACTCAACAAATCTCTTCAAGAACCCCACAAAATGCTCAGCATTGCGAATGTTACCAGGCACAGCTTCTAGAAAATGACACTTCTGTAATACGTTCACAATACAAGAATAAAGCATTACTTTATTAAAATCTCATTTATTTTAAGATGATGACCACTTTTATTACCTTGTAGAACCTCTGTGGGGAGGACAGGATTAGCTAATATAACATCAGTCTCACGAGCTTCATATGCTTCCCTTAAGCCCTCAACCATTCGATGGTATTCTTCTTTCAGTTTTTGAACATCATCTTCCTTCATTCTAAATTAATATTCAATTGCATCAAATTTAATGAAACCTAAATCTTTTAATGTTTTATTATTCTTTATAAGATGAGGTGACTAATATCAGTTTGAGTCACATGTATATGTATATTTGAAACATTAAGACATAAATACTTTAATTTTTGCCAAATCAACACATAATTGCGAGTGTTTGTATATTCAATCATTATTCAAGTACTATAAGTACTATTAAATAAAAACAACTATAAATACAATTCATGGAAATAAGTAAAAAATACAGCAAAATATGCTGAACAACCAGGCATACCTTCACTGTAACAAAGTGGATTAAAATGTGGGAATTGCTTTTTGAAGGCAAACTAGGTCTCAGTTCCCCATTTATTATGAATAAAACACCATTTATACAATTCAACTTAACTTCCATTCATTGTGAATTTTATTAATTACAGTTATTTGCATTGAAGTAAATGGTGTTGATGGTTAAAGAATTCAAAGTTCAATAAGTATTAATCTTTTACTGAAGAGAATAAATATTTTGTTTAAAAATTAAAATGAATTACCATATAGTAGCCTAATAGATTTAATACACTAATTCTATTCTCCCTACTTAAGTATCAATGTATCTTTTCAACTGACCTCAAATGAGATCTCAGAACAAATATCATAAAATAAATATTTCAAACTAATTTATACTATAACTCCTCTTTTCTTTATGGAGTTCACACCATGACAAATTCATGCTGGGCTCATTACTGCAGAAAATTATTTTGGTTCAAGTAATCATAACAAATATAAAAATAATTACTCTGTAATAGTGCGTTCCAAAAATTGTAGATTTGCTGTACTCTTATCAATTATTCTTCTATTAATTTTCACACTCATTGAGTCAATTAAGACATTATCTGAAAAACAAAATATTAATTATTTAGAATGGTATTTCCAAAGAGAAAGGCATTTCCAAAGATCGTAATTTCTCTCAATTGCCTCACCAATGTTGTGGGCTTCATCAAACACTACCACTGACGTCCGAGATAGTTCCTTTGAGACAACTTCTGCGATCTTGGGATCCAGAAGGTAATGGTAACTGTACACCACGATATTAGCATGCATAATCTGCAATCAAGTACAAATAAATGAAATACAAGTAGGAATGCATGTCATGATTAAAAAAGCAATATTTATTGAAATAACTTCATATAAACAACTTACAGACCTAACAAATTATGATTTGCAGGTAAAATTTGTATGATTTTTACACATATACAGTGATAATTATTGACTTGGAAGTCACAGATAATCCACAACACACTACTTCATAATCTCACAAATGTAGTAAACTGCATTCCTAAACATGCAATATTTTATCGTTCACTTATTGAGTCAATTTTCTGGACAAAAATAGGGTATGACTCTCATGCTGATGTCCATAACAATGCGGTAAGTAATCAAACTTTCTATTGCACCCTTCTTATTTTCTTTAAATCCTTTTCCAATATGTACCCGAGTTATATAAATAATGTTAATACACTTTATACTAAGAAGATACTATAGGCCACAACTGTAGCTGCATTAAATAAACTGTCAACATAGTTTTTGACTTTGTCTGCAAGATCTGATAAGTTACAGAGCTTACATGACAAATTTTTAACCATCTTGAAAGCTCTTGCCAAAAATCTGCTTTAATTGGATGTCAACTATATAAAACAAATGAAGCTAAAACAATTTCCAATTCATTTCACTATTCAAGATATTTGCTTCTAACCTCATATTAGTTCCTTTCCAGAGAAGGAGAAAAGCATGAATGGAAAAAGAATTGAAATCAAAATTTAAATATATCTATGAGATGATGTGTAAAATGTCATTTATTATCTTCATGCTTTTGTCACCATAATTTTCATTAATTTACTGAAGAATTTGTCTCTGATCATGTCAGCATAATCTGACATCTGATATTCAACAGCCTGCATGTTGCTGCATTGTCCTATAGGGTCACATGTGGTGATTCTGTCAGTGACTATTCTTTCACTTTGTTAATAACAAATAGTGACAAAAACAGTGATTATGATTTTAAAAAACAAATGACATTATAGCTTATATTTATGATGAAAAGTAAAAAGTAAATTTAGTGTAAAGTTAAACAAGAATTATTTTCTAAAATACGTTTATTTTCATTTCAAGAAGAAATTAAAAAAGTAATAATTTACGTATCTTTTGAATACTCTACAAAGTCAATACTGTTATACTTACAGAATAACGAGCAAGATAATAAGGACACCAATTTTTTGCATGACCATACTCTTTTAGATCATCAATGTTGTACACACCAGGCAGTAAAGGATTTTCACGGCCCTCCATGTCATAAGCTTCATAATACGAACACAATGGAACATTTTCATCATAGTGATGTCTTTCTCTAACATACGAAGCAGTAAGGCTGTGGCACCGCCCATCCACTACCTTTCCTTCTCTTTCTTTGCTAACCTAAATCAATCAAACAATGAATGATTAAGGGATAAAAATTTCTGAATTAAAAATTCAGAAAATTCAAAGAATGAAATCAAAAGTCTTAACAGCTCAAAGGAAAGACCATGACTAGTTATGCTGAGGGAAGAAACATTACTTCAGGATGAATACAAAGATTTTTCCGGGATGATAGGACCATTCCAACCATTTTAGGTTTCTGCCCAGTTTCCTTTTCATAGTAAAGCAAAAGCTTTTTTAGTTCCTCGACACACTTTTCTATTTCCGGAATAGTACGAGAACAGTAAATTAATTTTGTTACATCTAATGGGTGTTGCATCATATATGCAACTATCAAAGATAGCAGGGATACTGTTTTCCCAGTTCCCGAAGGCATTTCAAGAAGGCAATGACCCTAAAAATGAAATAAAAGTAACTCACAAATACATTCTGAGTATTTAACAAAATTTAAATGGATATGTGCATGATGCAGATTTGTAACACTAACCTTAGCATCCAACCCTCTTTTCAGTTCCAACATGTAAGCATATTGCTCAGGGTAAATATAGTCATAGGGAAAATATACAAGAAGTCCATCCACAGTTAACCTGAAATATCAAAAAGTTACTTATAAACAAAACTGAACTTTTTTACATTATACAGCGATATGCCTACACAAAACGGATCATCATTTGGTCCTCGTAATTTAATAAAGATAACAGAACAATAAATCTCAGAAAACCAGACAATAACTTACTTCATGACTATAAGCAATTATTCACAGGTGCAATAAGGGTAGATTGAGTTGTTGAAATTAACGATATGAATGGGAACGATACGAATTAAGACAACAAATTAATTCAAATAATATGCCCTGATTAAAATTCACCAAGTCCAACTTTCTCTAAATAACGAATTATTCATCAGAGTTCTACCCATTTCGCATTCCCAATTCACTTCACTGTTTCTTGAGTGTTACTTCCACTATTTCTTGAAATTGACAACACTTTCTGCCACCACGTGTGAACCGGCAAAATTGTTTACCAACTAATCAGTATAGTAGTATCGACAACAGGTCTTCGACCGCGACTTCGATAGTATTGAAATCGAGGAGCAATTGAGGAGCACAGATTGTGAAAGCAATTCCGATTTTGGATTTTGCTCATTTTCTCGTCTTGTATTTTGTGATTAAAATGCCGGTGTACTTATGTCATCGTCAGTTGAAGAAAGTTATTTTTAGAATTTTCTCTGTAGTGTATCAGAGACAGTGTGTTTAATAGGGAATATAAATAAATGTTGGCTTTAGGTTGACAATATGTAATCCTTGTCATTTATATTTGTTTGTGTACTGCATGTACTGATTCCTGTTTCCGGGAGTAATAATAAATTATTATAATAATAAATTTATTGTCAAAAAACAGTACAAACTGCGTATGACCACGTGGAGGACAATAAACTAATTTACTCTCCGGAAGCAAGCAAGGGACCATCCCATCAATTCCGATCAAGGGCCCTAAGGCAGAGGCGGATTCAAAAATTTCAGCAAAAGTTCCTAGATAAGATAAAAAGTTAGCTGCGAGTTATAATACATATATAATGTCAATATGTTTGTAATTTAACGCAAATATGTTTGTAAATTTACATGTACAAGTTATTATCGAACTATAGATTATTCTGAGTATAGTGTTTAAAAATCATAAGAGTTGAAAAAACACTAAATTCACGATTTATTGTTACAATAAACACGCCCCTAGACAAAGCCTAGAGAACCTGTATAAGAAATCCGCCTCTACCCGAAGGAAAAACGGAGAAAAACCCGGGCCAGGATGGGGCTACAGAATTAATGTACACAACCGTGCCAAAGTTGAGTACACATAAAACTAAATTAATATGAGCCATACGGCAACACAATCATGCAAGAAAATAGTTTTTGAAATTGTTATAAGTTATTTAAAAAGTGCTACAGCAATGGCGTGATAAAGTACAAGACGAATTTAACTTTTATTAAAATCAATAAATTCTTTTACAGTGTAGAAGCACTGGTGCAGGAGGTAGTTTTTAACCGCGGATTTGAAGATATTCAATTTCATAATGTCTTTTATATTCTTGGGCAGGGAATTATATAGAACGATTCCCGAATGATGCGGTCCTTTTTGGCAAAGAGTGGTTGACACTCTAGGCCGATGAATATTACTACTATTGCGAGTATTGCGTTCGTGAACGAGACTGTTTCGTATAAAGAAAGGGTGGCACTTCAGTAATTCGGTCTTAACAAACAAGACCGTTTCATAAATATTAAATATTAAAAGGCCGTTTCATAAATATTAAAAGTAGTAATTAAACACCCGAGCTTGAAGGATTGTGCGTGTCTTATTTGTGTTAATCACCTTTATCACTCCTAATCGCTGGACTAGCCCCTGATATATAACTATAACAGGTTATGGGCCCAGAACTAATTATTCGTAATAGTCGACAGTGTGTTTATTTTTGTGATTGAGAGGTGATGATCCGTGGCTGTGCATAAGCACGTGTGATTGTAGTCGCCGATAATTCAGTAATCCAAGATGGGTGAACCTGGTGTTACGGGACCTTGTAACTTCGGGATTGCAAAGCTGAAAGGGTGAGAGGACTACAAAACTTGGTGCTTCTTGATGACTAACTATTTTCGACGTCAAGGACTCTGGAGTGCTGTGTTAGGGACCGATACGGTTGATGGCAAGGAGCGCCGCGAGGAACGTGCTCTGGCCGACATCTGCCTCATGGTCGACCCCCAAAACTATCAATACGTTGAGTTTGGGAAGACAGCTAAAGAGGTTTGGGAATTGCTCAAGAAGGAGATTGAAACCAAGGGACACTGGCGTTACGTCCACCTAGTGCGAACTATGAGCCAAGGTACCAAGATTTCTCAAGTATGGAGTCATGTATTGCCCACAAAACCTCTCTAGGTCAAAAGTTGAAAAGTCTAGGAGAAGAAATTAAAGACAAATACCTGATTTCTATGATTTTCCAAGGACTGTCAAGTAAGCTTGACAGCATAATCATGTCACAGTGCGCTGGGGAAAATGACATGGTACTGGACACCGATTAGTAAACTCCTGGGTGATAGTCAAAGAAGATATCTTACTAACGAAGAGTCGGGTGATCGTGCTGCTTTCTTCTTGAAGAAGAAACGTCCAGATAAGAAAAGTGACTAGTCTGAGTTTGACGTGTCTCAAAGACGTTGTTGGCGTTGTCATGAAGTGGTGCACTATATCAAGGACTGCACTAAGCTGAAGGAATCGAAAACTGGCACTGGAAAGAAGATTGACAAGAAGAATGAAGATCAGAAAAACAAGAAAAAGAATTCTGTGAAGAGAAGTTTTTTGTGTGCTTTGTCTACTCGAATGTCTTATGGTGCAATTGTAATATATTCTGGTTCAGAGGGATACATGCCACCAGAAAAGAGATGGCTTGTGAATTACAAAGACCGAGAACATGATCAGAGTGTTATTGTTGGTAATAATGAGAAGTTGAAAGTTGCTGGTACAGGAGATTTAAAATTTTCCTCAACTTGCTCAATTGACAAAATATCTGATGTGCTTTTTATTCCTGGTTTGAATGTGACATTGTTATCAGTTAGTCAGTGTACTGATCGTGGCATAAATGTGTTGTTTACTTCAACAGGCTGTAAATTTTTTGATGCTGATGATAGTGATAATGACCTTGCTGTTGACGAGCCCTAAAGCCCCCCCCTCCAAAAAAAAGTTTGTGATATTACGGGTTTATTACTAGGTACTGGAAGTAGAGTGAATGGATTGTATCACTTGGATGGTAAACCAGTTGCAAAATCTGTTCTTTTGAATAAAGTTGCAAACTACAATCTATGGCATCAAAGGTTAGGTATTGTTGGCTGTCAGAAGTTAAAGTTTTTGAACAATCATTGTGAAGGTGTCAAATATACTGCGAGTTCAAAGACTATGACAGATATAAGTGATGTTGTTTACTGTCAAATACTTGATCTCATGGAAGAAAATGATATAGAGACTAAGTCAATAGAAGATACTACTGATGAGTTTCATGATGCTGACCACGGTGAATTTGAAGGGAAAGATGAAGTCATTAACGATAATAATGAAAACCCTGAAAGTGAAAGAAGGTACCCCTTAAAAGAAGGGAATTTTCTGATTTTGAACTAATAATAATAAATTTATTGTCAAACAAAACAGTACAAACTGCGTATGACCACGTGGAGGACAATAAACTAATTTACTCTCCGGAAGCAAGCAAAGGACCATCCCATCAATTCCGATCAAGNCAGAGGCGGATTCAAAAATTTCAGCAAAAATTCCTATATAAGATGAAAAGTTAGCTGCGAGTTATAATGCTAATAGAACGTCAATATATTTGTAATTTAATTTTTGCGAAGCTTTAGTTTTTGCAAACATCCCATTTTGGACATTGAACAATGCTAAATTCAAGAGTCTTCTGGAAGTACATTTCGGACGTCTTATCCCAGACGAATTAACTCTTCGGAAGAACTACCTGTTACAATGTTACGACAACACCATTAACAAGATACAGGGAAAAGTACATGGAAAGAAGATTTTCATACCCATTGACGAAACGAGTGATGTAGAAAATCGTTACGTGGCCAACACGATCATTGGTATATTGGAGATCGAGGGACCTGGTGAAGTGTTTCTGCTTACAAGTGAGTTATTAGAAACTGTTAATCACTCTGCAATTTCTTTGAAAAAAGTATGTTTTCGTTGTGACCTGAGGCCCCTGTCCGGTACCAGAAATGATGACGTCTTGCTTTTTTTGTCTCTGACGCAGTGCCATATATTGTGAAAGCAGGAAAGTCAATACAAGCTTCTTACCCGAAAATGGTGCACATTACTTGATTAGCACAGGCTATGCATAGGGTGGCAGAGGAAGTTAGAGCACAATTTTCTCAAGTGGATTGCCTAGTGTCAAAGACGAAGAAATTTTTTGTCAAGGTTCCCTCTCGTAAATTGCTCTTCTAGTCCATGGCACTCGGTATTCCACTTCCACCAGAACCTGGATACATTCAGCAATATATTATTGCGATCATTTCCAGACGAGGAAGCGTGTAATCGAAAGACTTAATCCTGACGATGCTACTGCAATTGATACGGCTAAACACTATTTTCAAACAGCGAAATTGAAGGACAGCTAGTCTTCATAAAGGCAAATTTCAGTTGCTTAACACAAGGCATCACGCGTGTACAGGAGAAAGGTGCAAGTCTGGAAAGTTCTCTAACTCTAATTAACAAAATTGCATCTGATTTGAAAAGTGTAGGGGGAGAAGTTGGAAGAAGGATACCTAAGAAAGTGGAAAATGTTGTAGATAAAAACTCTGGATACAAAACTTTGTGTCGCATTTCTCAAGTGCTAACTGGTGAAACATTTGATACTTCCTGCACTGAAGAAGATCGCACTGCCGCTGATTTAGCGTATTTCAAGTATGTTCCAGTTGCATCAGCCGATGTGGAAAGGAGTTTCTCACAGTAGAAAAACGTGCTTTCCGACAACAGGCGTTCCCTGACTTTCGAGAACCTGCGCAAGCTGCTGGTTATCTACTGCAATAATTCTGAATAAGGTAGATGTTTTTATGCGTTCATCTTCCTAGACCATACAAATTTGCGAGTTTAAATTAATATTTAAATTTCAGGTCTAACGTTACAGAAACAAGTATTATGCTGTACTCTCATACTTTGAAATAAAGAAAAAAATTTTAAAGTTATATTTTTAGATAATTTTACTGATTTTTTAGATCGTTTTATTGATATTTTTTTAGATATTTTTCAGTCATCAAAATCCGGGCCCTGATAAACACCTTATTTGTGACAGTGCTGGAACCTGCTGGTATATTAATGTTCCAGACATTTCCACGTATGTGAACAACAATTTTTGTGTTATTTCAGAATTATTTGTTAAAATATTAACTTGTAACAAGATTTTGTTGAATATTCTGCAATTTAAAAAAATCCGGAATTAATGGGTTAATTACATGAAAAAATATATCAAAATTAGCTTCTTACTTTGACTTCGACAAAGTTGTCTATGACTTTTTCCGATTCAGTTTAGTCACATTAAGAGAAAAACCTGTCTCCGACTGCATGAAACCAGAGTGCTAGCCTAGCATTTCTTGTCACGGATTTCAAAGACCAAATTTCTAGCCAAGGAAGAGTACAGTAAATCATTGGATCTCCCATGGCCCACAGAAATCGTCCCGAATGTTTTGAAAACTTAATATAAGACTGAGGGGGATCAGACCTTATTTTGGTGACATAGGGAGGGGACGGACGGACGTACTCCAATTCTTACGAAGGCGGCGTCTGTGGAAGGTCCTAATGAGATTGTGTACTTGGCACAAGATTCAAAATAGAGAAAAACACTGTTATGGACAGTGGCGTACCTACACCAAATTAGGTTCCCGTCTTCAAAATACACAAAAAAGTGTTTGTTTGGCAACAAGAGCATATCTATCGCTCCAGCTGGATACAGTAGTGTATCTTAAAGAAACTGAAATGGAAATTTGAGATTTACTTTATCGTAATCTTAAGTGTTCTGTATTTACTGTTGTAAAAATGTTTTATAGTACATCGGTGTCCAAGTTTCCAACCTTTTATGATTTACGCTGAGTCATTTGGAAGGCCCGAATAGGTGGAAGCCAGGTACGGACAGCCCTATCCTTCTCCCCCATCAAGTTATAAGCAATGTGTATTATCCAATGTACCTAAATTAGAGCTAATGCAGTCACACTCATCACATTACATTTAAAATTATAGGCAGACTCGGACAGCATCTACTTTTAGAGAGCTGTAACTCGGAACATTAATATATATATA
>NNCF01126124.1:173376-204261 GCA_002313205.1 Laupala kohalensis
TGCACTTGCGACCCGACGTCCAGATGTAACGAACGTTTCCTGTGAAAATAACAATAAAGTAAATATTGAGGAAAGAAAATATTGTCGAACATGTGACTGAGATCACAGTAGCGAGAACAGGGTGTAGTAACTTGGGTTCATTCAAATGGAATACGAAAAAATAATATATGTTTATTTAAGTTTGAAGTTAGTATATTTTGCAATCTGAGACTTTTTGTACTAACATTCTTTCTGAAATCGCTACTGATAAGTGTTATTAAAGTTGATTTGTAATCTAGGTCCCATCTTAACCTGGCGACCCTTACAAAAATTTTGTTTGAACTATCATTACGTATTAACTTCCGAATGGATTGTGACGAAATCCTCACAGTCGTATTTCTTAGTGCTGGAAATAGGATCTGAACTTAATTCATTTTCATGCTACATAAGAGTGTGGAGTATCCAAAATTTAAAAAAAAGCATTTACTGTTGTACTATAAAGAAAGTAAAATGATGTGTGAACTCATTTGACTCCGTTCGTTAGTAGCATGGTCTGGCATTGTATTATATCTGAATTTTCTAGACGTTGAGACAAAAGTTGAGTATCTCTTCAGAATACCCAGTGACATCTTTAATAAATATTTCAAAAATCGATACTAGTTTCGGCAAAAATTAAAACAACATCTATTTAAAAGATGGAAAATAATTTAATTTTGATAGTAATTAATTTTTGAAAATGAATTAAGGGAAATGTGTTTAATCAAAATATTAAATGGTCTTTATATTGCGTAAGGTATGTATTAAAAGCTAAGATCAACATATGCATGAATTATTGAATCCATTGATACAAATTTTAGACGTTTGTAAGATTTGATTCATTTATTGCATTGTGGTTGCAAATGATTATGCGAACATGAAATATATGAGTGGGCGGGCCATATTACCCGCATGGAAACAGCGAAATTCGAATGAGGGTGTTGAAGAGGAAGGCCACGGGCCAGATGGAAGGACATGTCGAGAGAAGATACGATATCTCTTCTCAGAGTACGGGCATCGAGAAGAGTGACTACTGACAGAGTGGCGTGGAGGAAGTGAGGAGACAAAGGCTCGTTCACGGACCACAACACCATAGGAAGATTAAGATATAATTCTCTGTCGGCAGATATTCTTAGAAGTATATTCTCCATAGGAGTCGTGTGTACGGGTAATTACCTCTGACGAGGCGTTGCTTGATGAACTCATTCTCTTGCGGCGTCTCCATAGAGACGGCGTCCATACAGTGGCGACGGCAGATGTTCCGCGCGTCCAGCCAATCTACTTCCAAGGAGCGCGTGGGGCCGTGCTCCCAACTGAAGAAGTAGGAATGAGCGACTCCGCGCGCGTCACGGTAATTGGCGTGGCGGACTCCTGCAAACACACAGTCAAGAAGAATATATCGTGTTCATTGGAGGTGAGTGAAAATTGCAAGTGTGTGTGCGGTAAAACATATAACCAAAGGTATTGGGGGAGGGGTTATAGTAAGTTTATTTGGTAAGAACGCACATTAAGTGCTGCAAGGTGACGCGTGGGGATGGTCCCAGGTGCAGTGATGTCAGTTGACATGGATCGAGGTGCTATGGGTGATCTTTCGTAGTAGGGTCGAGGGAGGGAATGGATATACAGAGTTTCGGTTCCCCATAAAAGATCCAAATTCCTTTCGACAAGAGGAATAGTAATTAATTGCAGTCAAAAAAACAAAAACAAACAAAAACGTCGAGGTTCCCATTCAGAGATCCTAATGCTCATTGTTGTAATTGGTGACAGTTTCTTCCTCTGTCATTTATGCATTCAATCGTGCCGACTCGTGACATGAGATGGAGACCGTAATTCAGGTGTAGCTCTTCCTAGCTATTGTTCTCACATCATTTCGGTTTTTGTCTGGTTTGTTGATTTGACTATTGGAAAACATCGATTGACGCACGTAATGAAATTTACTGGTAAATCTCAGAATTGGATGGAAAGTTGCGACCAAGATGTAATCTGATAAATATTTACGTTAACGTCTATATTTGTTTTAACAGAATATTATGGGAATATGTTACACGAATTTTGGTATCATATTCTTGGGGAAAATATACCCAGAAAATGGAAGATAAACCATTGATGTGTTGCACAAAATTCACCGAGGTGTGCGAGCAAACTACTGAGTAACAAACACTCCAGTTGAGTTTTTATATTAGTCCATAAGAGTTTCTATCGTACGTTTTCTAGATAGATACTTAAATGTATAGCAATCATTATGGTTGCAGATTTGAATCATACACGCGAAGAAAGTTTAATTTCAGCTTAGATTTCTACGCTGAATGACTATACGCTCATTCAGATCATAGCTATACTATACAACTACAAATTACCTCTCTTTATAAGATATCACCAGGGTCTATTTGTTGGCGTACTCTTGACAACCCGGCCCATGACTCGACTTCCCCGATTGGAATTTTTTGATTCTATATTGTCAACATGGCTAGCGATTGTTCCAGTTATCTGGAGGATATTTTCTATAAAATCTGGGTATTTTTTTTCAATATTTCGGTACATCTAAACTTTACTCAGACTTAATTCCACTTTACTTCTCTGAGTCCAAGAAACAGGACTTGATCAATAATGAAGATGATTGCATGACAATTGCGTGACGACCCGGTGACTTTAGGACAAAAAATTGCAGGAACGTCTCTACTGACTAAATTGCTATCCTGCTACTTTTTCCATGAGAGTCATCTTGGGACAGAATTAGGGCTTAACACTTCGATTATTACAAAAATAAGTTTTTCCTTAGAGTCATCAGAATAAAAACTTGATTAACTCTATTCAGAAAGTGAAATTAAATCAAGTTCTTTGCCATGAGAGTATTGAGCTCGTTCGATGGACAGTAGCTGGTTCAAAAGAAAAGAGTAAATTTTGCTTGGCGAATTTTTATGACAAGACATTGTAGACGTATAACAGTGAGAAAAAACTATACATAGATGATAGAGATGAGCAGAATAATATCGAAAATTATTCGGAAACGTCCTAAATATCATAAATCATTTGACAAAAAAATGGGGCAGATAAAATGTATTTTTATTTGAATATTTATGGCTAACTTTTCGTAATTTGAAAACTTGCTTTCACAAAGGTTAATGAGATGTGATGAAATAGCTGAGTAGAAGAGGGAATTATACACTTTATGCATATAAGACTGAATACATAATTTAAAAACCCAGATTAGAATACTATCTATATACACTGCGCATATGATGATACAAAACCTGCATTCAATTTACTTATTACAATTTCACTACAGAACGAATAATTTTCCATTTTCTTCGGTACTAAACTAGTGAAAGCGCTCTCAAACGATTTCTTTCGATTGCAAAGTAAATAAAGTAATTTATGGAAATGCGATTTAAGAGAAATCTTGGTTTTGAAAGAATATTAAGTTCTCGTGATCGCGTATTTATGAATAGGGAGTATCTGAGAGGATCTATGCGATGACGTCGTAGGATGTCCAGGAACAGAACTTTCTGATAAAATGGTTCACAAATTTTACGAGGAAAAATTGATTCAGATACTGTAAATTCTTGATGTTAAAACAAGCTTTGAGAAACATTGAAAGTTGGTTTACTTAAACTCAATTAAAAGTGCAAAGTTTTATCATGATAATTTAATGCTTACCGAAATTAAGTTATGCAATAAAAGTGTGATATGAAATAAGATTATTAGTTTAATTATCTGCAGGTTTTAAAAACTGAATTGAAAATATTTATTTCATTTAATGAGAAAATGAAGATAAATTTAATTTTTCTCGCGCATCAAATGTTGCATAACTTTTTATCGTATTAGTTCTCTAGTAAACGAATTCGATATTGTCTTTTATGACAAGAGCATAAGTATAAAAACTTGAAATTTCTCTCGCATCCACAAGTTCAGATCACCATAAAACTTCGAAGTTACACGATGTGTCATGATTCCAAAGCATGTCGGATTATTTCATTTGCTCCATCAGAAAAGAATTTGTATAAAGTATTTTAAAATATTCATTGGGAAGTGCATAGCTCTTACTATTACAGTAAAAAATTGTCAATTCAGTTATTAAGAGCACTTTCCAGGGCATGGCTTACGAAATATTGTTGTATTTTACTCATTACTCCAAGTTTGGGGTTGGCAATATTTCGTAACTTAAGCTAAGAACTCATTTTCCTTGGATCTTAAGATTCAAATGTCACCTTTTTGTTGAGATTTTCGTCACAGGCGTTATAATTCCCATTTGCGATATAATCGCTTCCTTCGCAACATTATGTTTACAGGTAGTTGCGAAGCTCTGACTTTACTTTACAATAATACTTGGTATACGAAATGTATTTCAAGTAAGTCAAAGAGAGATTTGTGAGAATACATCATTTTATTGTAAATCGGAGTCCGAGTATACCCATTAATAATGCATTTTTTTAAAACAACATAGAATACACAGGTGGTTGCAAACTCACACCTTAAATATAATTGATGTTACATAGTGCATTATAGATTTAGAGTTATCCGATTTATATTAGTGAAAAAGGCATTTAACGTTTATAAGAATATTTGTCCAATCTTCCACTGACGGGAAACTAACAAGGAGATTTATGTAAAAAGAAGTAATGATAAGTAACTAAACAACTTAAATAAAAAGCGCGAAGATAAAATAGTTTCATGCGATGAAAATTATTAATGCTATACATTTTTATAGTTTCTTGCCTTAATATTTGTGTAGTAGATTTTTTTTCACTGTTTACTATGCTTATGAGTTTTTTTTAACGATTTCCACATAGGATCTGGGCAAATAAAAATAAGTTTGACTTCAAGTTCCTTTTTTCAGAGACATAAAATAATGACGTCGAAAAGAGCTCCATATAGTTTGGATAATTCGGAACGATTGTAATATAGATTCGTTTGGCCAGATACGAATCCTCCACATAAATTCCTTTCATTTCTGAATTATTCACATTACTGATTCTTTATTAAGAAATGCATTGCTAGTAGTTACTTTGGTACATCTTGAAACGCGGTGGCAAATTGCGTATAGATGAATTTGAAAGCTCATTAGCTCACGGAGCTCATGACGACGGCCTTGGTGCCGAATTTCCTGATGCAAGCTGTTGCTTCACTCCAACGCAAGCACAGAAGCAAATACTCCACGTTCACTAGTTGCTGCTCGTGAGATTTTCTCATACTCTGCTCCATAGTGGAGCTTTCACTTGCATTGAAATGTCGTGCATTTGTAATTGTCCAGTCAGTGTATCTGCAAGAGGGACTCATTCACGAGTGCACTAGCCTTTTAAAACATACGTTTCATGAATATAATGAATTTTTTAAACTTTTCTACTTTTTTATACTTTACGATGTATTTTAACATTCAGTACGAAGTTTCAACCCCTTTTGGGTCTTCTTTAGGAACAATTCGAAATAACACATAAAAACTTTGTTACATGAAATAACAAAATTTAATAAAAAAGCTATTTTCAATTATACCTGAAGACCCAAATAGGGACCGAAAAGTTAGATAAAATACATCGTAAATATCTAAAAATGGTCGTTAAGTTAAAATAACTTACTAAAACATTAGGCATTAGTAAAGAAACATTGATTGAAATATAATAGCAATAATTCTAATTCATAGTACTCGTCGATTAGTATTATTTATAATTTGTTATATTGTACTTGTTTTTGTTCGTGTAACCCTCACACATCCCCAGAATTTTCTCTTATTTTCTTTGAATACTTCGATCGTAAATGATGGAATGCTTCCTTGCTTAGTTCGGGAGAGAAAGGTTATTGATCTCTTCGTGTTTTTCACAGCTTTTTACAGAGTTTTTCAGTAACTTATTATTTTAATAATCAATGGAAAAAGATATGACAAGTCTAAGAGTATGAAAAGGTTTCAATTTCTGAAACACTTGGAGTCACATCTCATTCAAAACGAATTACAGTAAAACAGGTTTGGAACCTGAGACGGGCCGGATCAGAGATTTTACCGGACTATAGAGGTTATGAATGAGAGTCGTATATTTATTATGTATATTTATTGTTTACGTTAATGAAAAAAGCCCAGTTTTTTTAAAAATAGCGTATTGTAAATCAAGTATTAACATTCATTCTGCATCTCTATTGTTATAGTAAATTTTTTTGATTATGAGTAGGGAGGTAGTCACGTATTTCATCAAACGTGAAAGACCAGACATGAAAATTAATTAAAAACAGAATTTAAGAAAAAAAACAGCGGTCAATGCCGATGATGTCTGATTATAGAATATTTTGGATAATATAATGTCAGACTGAAGAAGATTTTTACTGTACTTTGGATGACGGTGTGCTTCAATGAGAACATGTCTCGAGTGCCTGATTCCTTCGTTGCTTATCAAAGTGCCTACATCCATTTCCATTCCTTCCGTGACTAGACGTTTCGCTAGGGAACATTCTTCCGTGAGCTTCAACTGAAGATGATATCATTTTGGTTACACTTCCCTCCTTCCGCCTTTTTCTCCTCTCTGTCAATTCGCTGACTCCCTTGCCACAATGGTGACATTTTATTTGCCTATAGACATCAAGAATCGTTACTAAAAGATATTTCGCTTTCCATTCAATTATATCTACCATGTCGAGATTTACCCCATAACTCGTTGGTTCTGATCTTTGTAGTCAGTACAAATTTTCTCACATCATAAAACTATTGTCTAGCATCATTTTCGAACAATGTAGTTCATATGACGCGATTTATAATTCTGTTATTTGTTTACTATTTCGTAAAAATCTTGTTACTTTCTTCTGATGATATGAAACCAAATAATGTTAACACACTGAAACCCTCTCCTTTGCTCCCAAACTTCGTATTTCATTTTGAAATATGTGAAATTCATAGGACGGCGGCATAAACGTGCCACAGAATTTACCGAAGATAATTCGAAAAAAAAAAAATTTCCCCGAAAAAGTTTATGCTACATTCATTTAGCATTACCAATATTACTGACAGTGCGTCACATACTAACTGATTGCAGAAAGTACACGAGAGTACGGAGACAAATTAGTCTGGCTGCAGATTTACCAACAATTCTCGGAAATAAAACGGATGATGTTAAAAACTATTGAATTTTACGAATAGATCGGGGTTCCTCCCACAAGATCTGGGGAGGGTTTAAATTTGGATTCTTCTTTCCTCTTCCCTGTCTTCTTTCCTTTTATCCTTCCTTTCCGTAATTTGAAAATTATAATTTTTAGATTCCCATCCCCCTTTTTATGATATAGTGTATTCGGCAACTGTTTCCTTTTCTTTTCTTTCATATTTGTATTTAGATATTTGTTGAATTCAGGAGGGTTTTTTAGTGGGTAAGGTCGAAATATTCGGCGAGTCCCACACACGGGGAAGAGTCTACGGCTCTTCTCTATGGTGCGAAACTGCATTTTTCCCCACCTGTAAGAGCTCTGTTGACCTTACCGTTGACGAGCTCTAAAGCCCCCCCCCCCACAAANTCTAGGCATTTTGCGTGTTACTGTTGTTTATTTAGAGACTAGTTATATACTGAGCGAACGAATATGTAATGATGCAACACAATAAGACGATATGTTTGTTGATAAGACAAAATTTGGGAGAAAGTACTAGCAAAATAAATTCATCAAAAATAATTTGATAGTTCTGAATAACTTTTTGATTTTAAATTGAAACAGTAGCAATGAAAGTATATTAAAACTTTACAACATTATTTAATTTTTTTTCACTTTTCTTAATTATTATTTGGTACAGATAATAAAAATAATCTTCAGGTGTCGAATCGTGCATTGACTTCTAACAAACATTCGCTTTACAAACATTCGGATGAATGCCATGTTGTAGTTATTTCTTTCAATCTTCCTGGACAATGTCTTCGCACCAGACCCTTCTTCCTTAAATAACTTCGTCGATGATGTGAAGACCAATGTTAACGAAACACTGACTGACGGAGCTGTTACAGAGAGTGCGTTTGAGGTGGACGACTCTTTTGTCCATTATCTCAACGTAACTACCTATTCTCCTCTCATGTATCTATACAAATTTATTCCACCAATAAAAGTAATAATTGTAATAAAAGTTCTATTTTCACAGTATTCTTCAATTAAAATTGAAAAATTAGGACTTATGAACAATCCTTATTTAAATTTTTTGGAACATAATTTGTTCGCAAGTAGGGTGTTGTCTGTATTTAAATGTTCATCCTAGGTCAGAGGGGTCAACGTCCTTTAATTCTCTTGTGGGAGAGGACAGTCATTTGTTCATTGCGGTGAAACGTTTTTGTTGCTTGCGGTCAAGGATATTTCGTTTTTAGGATGAGGTCTTCGCTTTTCCTTTCTCTTTTCTATTATATTGCTGTTGGAGAGGTCATTAACCCGTAGAGGATGTTAATCATGAAAATGCATATGTGAATGCGTCTTTCACTGCAGTTTTTAATATGTTTATTAGCAACGTCATGCATAAATATATGTTAAGAATGCACATTTCACTAAACATTTCTGGGAAAAACGTAAATTACGAATTTATTTTCTTCGAATTTATTTTATACGAATTTATTACGTTTTCCTCGTTGTGACGGGAACATCTAAAAAAAGCTCAGTTCAAGGAGGAAAACGTGAATAATTCTCGTCTCATTGAAAGTTTCGTCTCGTCAGGAAGATAATAGGTGTAATAGGAATTGTGATATGAAATTTTATATAATGAAAGATTTATTCGAATACGTTTTTAATTCAACAGATAGCATGCTTACTACATGTCATTGAATACAAAACATGTATTATTGAAGAAAGTTTGGTAAATATAAGTCTTGTAGCCTCGAAGCGTGTGTACTGGGAATACTCATCTCATTATTTTCATAAAACAAGGAAATCTCCTTGACTGGAAATAATATAATTCTTTAAATTCATCTAATATTTCTGTGGGAGATAAATTTTAATGTGCTGGCTAACAACACACTTGTTTCAGCGTAGAGACAGTGACTCTTATGATCTAGTCAATTAAAATAAAACCGCAGACAAAAGATTCAGAAATATTGTAGAGTTTATAAAAATTTTAATGATACTTAATGACATAATTTTGGAAAGTGCGCTAAAATATCCGAATACTTTTGCGAACTATGGTCACTAAGGTCTGCTAAAACCCTTTTACAATGGCAATGCCCAGTTCCTGCGTTGTTAGTCAGTGTTAGTGTTCTGTCTCAATGTCACTGGCGACGCTGGGGGCTCGTTATAATGACCGCTGTCATTCGTCCAGGCGGTGAAGAGCCCCTATGACCCCCCAAAAACGACTAATACGCCGCATCTAGTAAACACCCTGGAAGGAGACTACCATAGGACAGCTGATTTTTTTGACTTTTCTGGAGTTAAATACTTTTGGGGACGCGGCATCACGTAGACTGCTGAGTATTGTCGTGTAAGCTGAAGAATACAGTGGGTTCAACCTTGATACTTAAGTTTGTGAAATGCAGAAGTATAGTTTTATTCAAGTCTATTGTAAGTCGTGGGTAAATATTGAAATTATAAATGGGAGAGTTATTTACACAGGGACCAAATGAATGTTTTTGTCATGCAGATTTCACTTGTGAGGCACCATTAACTGTTAACTTCATACAAAATTACATACATTTTGTAAGCACATCTTTGCTCGAAGTGATTGAGCACAATGGGTAGCAATTATAAGGCGATTGATGCTTACGGTTGGCACAGGAGCGCGGGTCAGGGAGCGCCAGACGGCGTTGCGCATTCGCAAACGCTACGAACAGCGCCAACAGCGCCAGCAGCAACAGCGGGCGGGGCGCCATCGCGGCTGGAACAAAATGAATAGGGTTACACTCCAGCTTAAGCTCCAGCAACATTCATTGAGGTGCTAAGTACACTTTAAGAATTGAACAATTTTTAGGAGATATCTTATTCTATATAATATATTAAAGGACACATCAGAAAACTGCGATCTCCTCTTCGTTGAAACTGATGTCACTGAATTCTGGATTTATGAACGAAGAAAAATTGAGGAGGAAAGAACGAATAATTAAGGAGTAATTTATTTTTTACTTGAGGTTTCTCTGCTTGTCTATTATAGAAGTTCACTAACGTACACTGCCAAGCTGTGTGTCACTATTTTAGACAATCATTTCTTTCATTATTTCACGTTATCACTTCACCTTCATTTAAATATTTAAAAAAGTAAGCAAGTCATTTATCTCTATTTTTTACTTACTCTCTACATTTGCTTACTTTTTAAATTTTTAATTGAAGGTAATAATAAATTAATAATAATAATAATAATAAATTTATTGTCAAAAAACAGTAAAAACTGTGTATGACCACGTGGAGGACAACAAATTAATTTTACTCTCCGGAAGTAAACAAGGGACCATCCCATCAATTCCGATCAAGGCAGAGGAGAATTAAAAAATTTCAGCAAAAATTCCAAGATAAGATGAAAAGTTAGCTGCAAGTTATAATACAATGTCAATATGTTTGTAATTTAACACAAAAAATTAACATGTACAAATAATTATCGAACTATAGAATATTCTGAGAATAGTGTATAAAAATAATAAGAATTGAAATAACACTAAATTCACGATTTATTGTTACAATAAACACGCCCCTACACAAAGCCTAGAGAATCTGTATAAGAAATCCGCCTCTATCCGAAGGAAAACCGGAGAAAAACCCGAGCCAGGATGGGGCTACAGAATCAATGTACACAACCGTGCCAAAGTTGAGTACACATAAAACTAAATTAATATAAATCATAAGACACAACAATCATGCAAGACAATAGTTTTTGAAATTGTTATGTTATTTAAAAAGTACTACATCAATGGCGTGATAAAGTACAAGACGGATTTACCTTTTATTAAAATCAATAAATTCTTTAACAGTGTAGAAGCACTGGTGCAGGAGGTAGTTTTTAATCGCGGATTTGATAAGGTGAAGTGATAACGTGAAATAATGAAAGAAATGATTGTCTAAAATAGTGACACACAGCTTGGCAGTGTATAATTTATTTTTTATTTACAATTATGTATTATTAAGAATTCTGTTTTGAATTTGATTTGAGTTCCAGTTACTTTCTTTGCAACGTTTGCATAATTAATTGCTATGTAAATAGCTCTCAAAATGGGAGTCAGAAATACGTTGCTTCCCAAGATACTCCTAGAAAACGAATCCTCATTTCTTGCGAGTGGTTGGGAGGCTTATAAATATATTCAAATTTATCGCTTTAAGTGTATTGCAGGAAATGGAGAATATACTGTAGATACGAGAAAGATACCCATGACAATTGATTCCATTCGTTTTTAATCGTTTTAAAATATGCTAAGGTATTCATTCTGTACCTTTCAGCTGGTTACGTCATAGAATTCCATTCTTATTGAATGAAGAGTAGAAACCACAACTTCATATCCGTGAACGTGGTTTACGAGGACGAATGAGAACATCATATTTAAGATGATTTATCTCCAGTCCTTGGAGTTGAATACTTTCCAAGTAATGTTAGGTTCTGTCAGAGGTAACTGTTACACCGGTTTAACCTCCGTTATTTGAAGTGTGAAATAGTGTTCAGAATTATAATGAACACACGCTTTGCATAATATTTTGATGTTGCAACTAGAGTGATGTGCATGTTTCGGTATAAGTGAGATTCAAACAAAATAACTTCATTCGTTGTAATGAGTTTAAAACGAAACAAATATATTATTTTTCCTACAAATAGTTGTATTTTACAGTATCAAGTTGTATTACTTTAAAAATTCAATGTCGACAAATTTGTGATTGAAATGGGACGTTTATTCAAAGGTAGAATATTTTCATTCGTTGTTTTGTAAGAAATAAAAATTTTTACTCCCTAAACATTTATACGTTATACCAACTGAATATCTACGGCATTGCTCGTCTGAATTTTATGATTTTGATACAAATATTATTTGTAAAATTTATATTATTCGTAAACAGTCTAGATCACTCCTGAGCCCCTCTACAAACTAAAATCACATTACTTACATTACATTAAAAACAATACATTACATACAGTACTATTACATCAAATTTACGATTTCCGTTAATTACTGGGTGTGAAGATTCGATATTTATGCCTTCCAAATATTTCTTTTCACCTTAATACTAATATTGACAAACAAAAGTTCAAATACTATACTTGATCATTAGAATATATTTGATCGTTAGATCATATAGATCTCCTGATTAAAATGACCTTTAAATATGTTTATAACGGTGCTTAATAAGTAATACCTAGTATAAAAAATAACGACTAACTTTTCAGGAGGTGAAAAAACACTATTCAAACAGTTGTATCCGAATAACAGAGAAATAATGCGATCAATATTAAAACGGAAATTTAATAAATTATCTATGTTTTAGTACGTCAAGAGAAAGATGTGAGATTTCATTGTGTACTTATCTGTTCCATGCATATTAAACCTAAAATCGAGATACGAGGTATTACTTATTAAGCGACGATTAGTAGATTACTTTCTAGCTCACGAACTTGGTATGTTGGAAGAGAAATGATGTGGGGATGTCGACGATTAAATGGCACTTGCGGAGTAATGTTCAGGACGTACGAACATTGACCCCATGGCAAACATTTGATCACACCTTCTTTTTGAGAATGATTTGTTATAATGAGGTTTAATAAGTTGAACGGGAATAGAATCTTTAAATGGTATAATTGATTAGTTTCTCCAGTGTATCAGAGGGAAAGTGCGGCACATGACGATTTGCTCAATGACATAGTTTCGACTTGAGGACGAAGAGCGAGCTAGACTCTGCTTTCCATTTCTTTTTGTCTTAGAGAAACCGAGAAAATTCGCACATCCGCCTTGCGAAGCCTTAATGCGTGCGTGTTTCTTGTGTGAAGGTACGTGTAGACTCGTGTAGAATTTGGTAGGAATTCTTGATTTTTTGTTTTGTTTTTAAATCAAGGTTTGTACTTTCATTGAAAGGGGACTCAGTAAATTGCCTGATTGAAGTAAATAGGTTTTAAAGGATTTGTATCTGGAAGGCTTGTGTAGAGTATTAAAACCACGTTGGAATACACGTGGAAAATTATGAAACTGAGGAACGTTAACTTGGTTTATTTTTAAGTAATAAACAAAATGTTCGCCATTAGCTCTTCACATCATTAATGGTTATAAAATAACACCCAATTTCTTTCAATTTAGGGTAAGGAGAAAGTAACGAATATGTTTTGTGTCGAAAATATTTTAATTCGAATTTTGACAATTAGCGCAGCATATGAAATCGAACTTAGTTTTGCAAGTACTCTCCTTAAAAGTTTAATTTTATTAAAGGGAAAGTACGAGAAGAGGGGTTGATATTTTTGTTGAAGAAAACTACCACATGATTAACGTGACAATTATTGCTCCATCTTTGAGTGCTCTTTCTCAAGTAAGAGATTATAATTCAATATATAGGATTAATTTGTATTACTTCCAATTTTGCTCAGTACGTTGCTCTTAGTTTAAAAATATTGTAACTTAATTCATTGCATTTATTTTTATTCTTAGTGGAATGAGTGATTGGAGCAGCCGTAATGGCTGGGTGTTATTTTAGTTGTCTCTTGTGCTTTTAGTATTTGAGATATTTTTCAACTCTTGTAACACTCAATTTTACTTCATTTATGATATATTTCCTCAGAATCCTCCTGTGATTATTGTTATTAGCTTTTGTGTAGTCGCGAGTTTGATACGAGAAAAAAGTTATCAGCAGCTTTAGCTTACTTGGTTGAAATACTTGGTTATCGAATGAGAAGAAGCAACTTAATTGTAATACTTTGGAAAATTAATCTATTTGGATACTTTGAAGATTTAAGAAAATTTCCAGAGATTTTCTTAAATACAATATTCTATCCTTCATGCCAATATTAAGTGAAACGGGGAAATAACCGAAGCAAGTTCTATCAAATGTACGCAGATTGGACGAAACGGTTTTTTCATTGTTTCAGTACTTGAAACACAGGGTCTCCTGGAAGAGTAATGCATGTCCTCTATTTCCATTCAATGCCGATGTTTTACAATAGGTTTATAGCGGGGGTGGTTATTCCATCCTCGTTTTACTCTGAATTCTAGCTTAGATCAAAGACAGTACCTAACTGTACTGAGGCTACGAATCCACAACTCCCAAAAGAGAATCATGAGCGCCTCCATGACTCTTCATCCGAAACTGACCTTCCCTTCGCCCAACATTCTTACGCGGGGTCAGTCACCAAGTGGTGATAGAGTTTTGAGTGGGAGAAGAGTATCAGCGCCGCTTTCCCCGTGCTGCAGATGAGCAGGTGGGCGTCAGTAGCTTTGCCACCGACTTCGTCGCCAGCTTTTCCGGGTCGCGCAAGTGGAACGGCGGCGGCCGGCGTCGCGTGAACCAGTGGCCCCAATCGCTCCTCGCTTAGCCCCGCCCACGTCCACGACCACCACGACGGCCAAGGTCGCGCTCCACGACGCTTCCACGCGAGCATTTCGCGGGGAAGTGAAATTCGGGAGCGCCAACTCTTCAAGATATTCAACACATAGGTTCATATAAAAAAGTGGGATATTCAGTTCAAAACAAAGTGGATAAATCCCATGATGCAGTGTTACAGAACTTACGAAAATGTGGAGACTTCAATGCTCGCTACTAAAGTAACTTAACAATCGATATTTGTATGAGAAATAATAATAAAATTATGATAAGCATCTTATCCAATGAGATTCCCTCGACGGCAAGGAGCGCAGGGAACTGTTAGATGACTATTTGAAGAAAAATATGATAGGCACAAAAAACGCGGAGAAGTTTTTAGAAAAGTAGAAGAATGTAATGTTTCATTATTTTTACCATACACCATTAATTTATTAATACGAAAAAAAAGTATAAACACACCTATATTGACTCTCAAAAAACAATTTGTAATGATAACACGTGTCAATTATGTTCAGTATTTATCAACGATTCTAACGTAAGTAATGAAACATTCAATCAAAAGTGACGGAATAAAAATTTAATCATGATTCATGATTAACTTGAAGAAACGAGGAAAATTCGTTAAACGTCAAACTTCGAAGATTATTTTGTGGTCTTGTGATTTGAACGTCTCACTTTATGTATTAACTTGCTCGAGAGACAAACCAAATACTAAAGGCAATTAAGAGAAATATTATAATGGAGATTAACACACGGAACAAAACTAATCAATTATTTCCCTTAAAAATTTGTTAGCACAGCTCGGGAAAATTCCATACTCCTGAACCTGCGGCGAACTTGAGAAAACCGAGGATTGTTTAGGATCATAGGTGAGTTTGTAGTATATCAAAGAGTTTATTATCCACGTGGCCCTCGTTCCTAAAATTCGCTGGGTGGGTAAGGAATCTTGAGCGGCGTAAGATGAGGGGGCACGACCAAGCGAGGAGTGGCGAGCCTCCCGGAAGTTGGAGAGTGCGCTTTCTGCTGTCTCCTTGTTTGTCGCGTCATGTGTGTTTTGAACGGGTAATTGGGCGCGGCGCAGAATGAGAGGTGTTGGCCGAAAAGTAGAGAATTTAGGTAAGAAGACAAGAAAGTGTCTAGTGATGGGTCTACACTTCTATCGATATAATTCTCTAATATAATAATAAAATTTAGATATCTACTTCTACATAAAAGATATGCATTTTTGAGTTAAAACCTCGAGCACCTGGATGAAAACAATCAATTTGTGTAATTGGAGGAAACACTGAAGTGGCATTTTAGTGTACTTTGTCGCTTTAGAAATATTTGCTAGATTAGTTAATATAACATTCACAAATAAACATTTGTAGGTTAGGGGTGGATGAGAACGGTCTTTCTTCATTTTCTCTGAGTACATACATGTATTTCTTGTTATGAGCTTCTTTCTATTTTCTAGTTCCTTTGATAAATTGTGTGGTTTGATTTACAATTCTTTTCGTCTCTTCAATAGAGTATTCCATTATTTATAATGGCGAAGGGTTTTATTGTTGCCGCTGGAAAAAAATATTAATTTGAAGTTCTTGGTAAGTTTGTAATATAAATTTGTGTCTACAGTGATAAAAATGTTTCAAACGTTACACTAGAAATCCTCTATTTGCGCTTACTAATATGTATGCATATTTTTGTTATTTTAAATATGAAGAGAATATCTAATGTAACGTGTAGAACAAGGAAAGCGTTGACAAAGTGTTGGATATTGGTTTCCACAAAGAAAAACGTATGACTGATTTTATGTTGGAATTTATTCATTCTGCTTCCTCTTGTAATCGACTAAATGAGACGAACAGTACCAATGCGTATCAATAGGAGCTGATATCTGAAGGAGGGGATCAGATTCTTTGTGGGGAAAGAAACTCCAGAAGAATAACTCATATCTTACCTAACCCATTGTGAAGACGCTATCACTACTTTACCGCAGTTAATTCACATTGAGTTTTTGAGGAAATAATATCTTTCCATGTCCCAAGACAATGGATATAGTGACAAATCTCTAACTGTTTGCTATAACTACTGTGTAACTCTCTCCCAACCCTGGTTTTTCTCGTTTTGCTTTAGGTTCTTTTATCGAAACGATATTTTATCGGTCCTAGTTTTATTCAGTACAGTATAGTGATTCATGTTCCTTCTGGCGGTTGAAAGGAGTTTGTTTGAAAAATAAATTATTAATCTTATGAATTTCGAGAGAATGTGGAATTATAACAAGGATAGAATATTTTTAGGTCTATCTTATATTGTATGCGGTATAGTAAAGATGAATGGTTAGATTTTCAATTCTGACCATGACCATTGAATTGGAAATATACGAATCTGAAAAAAGAGGAAAGAAAGAACCAAAAGTGTCTGGTTAAGAAATAGATTGCTACATTCTATGGGAAGTTGACAGTAAATTGAGCTGTGTAAAAGGTAGTGTGCAACATTGAAAAATATTAAGAAACTAGGAGTAATGAGTGGAGTATCATCTTTTCTGAAGGAGAATATCCTTGTGAGGGAAATTGAGGATGAATTTCAGTGAAAGCTCAGTTGAAATGAAATGCTTGGACGATTTGACCATCGCAAATGACAAAGTTAGATGTCAAATCAGTTTATGATATCCAATACAACTTTCCAAGGTTTGCAGCCAGCTGCTTGTAGGTGATCGTAAATAAGTTAGTTTTAGTACTGAATTGGACTTTTATACCCAATATTTATTCTTAAAGGGGTTAAAAAGAAGATTTGCGAATTATGAATACTTTCTTATTCTTCCATACACAGCATTTTTGTGGTAGGACAAACAATTCGTGTTATAAAGTGCGGTGGAGCAATATCCAAGTTTAAACTGACGCAATCAATGTATTCGAGATTTTTTAAATATTTTGTATTTATGCTCTAAAAACACTCCCACAATTTCATAAGATTCATGTACCCTTATCTCAAATAGTTACTTCAAGCTGACGATATTTCGAAAAAGTGACTCAGATAAAAATTATTGTATAATTTATTAAAAGGTGACAAATTTGAAGATCTAAGAAGATTATTAGGTCTCTAAAATGAAAGAATAAGGTCGTAAAAAACGTAAATATAATATTAAATAATACCAAGTGGGTAAGGGAACAAATATCATTTTTCCTTCTGGTATTTTTTAGTTTTGTTAGTTTTCTCCCGGATATTCGATGTGTCCAAGAGTATACTCTGCGAGACAGCAGACTCCAAGTTGAAAACGAACTATCACATCATTGACAAGCAAACATAGAGGTCTCATTGCTTTAATTGTCTTTTCTTCAAATTAATGAATTTTTTAAACGAATAAGAGACGATAAAAAAATTAAAAACTTATTCTTCCATCGTTTAATAAAAATTGAAAAGTTGCTCTTGTATAACTTATTATAATATAATATTTCTTAAAATGTAGGAATGTATCCAAGTGAACTCTAAAACAAGGAAATACACGTGCGTAGTTGAAAATAAAAAATAATGAATAATCATTTGTTTTTTCCCCCATATAATTGTATGGGCAATTTATTCGGGGGAAATTAGACATTAACTTCTTATACACACTAAAGTCTAGTTTCAATTGAAATAATTTTATCAAAATTAGTCATCATTTCAGTAGTATTAGAGACAACTCACTTATTTCGCAACGACTTCAATCTTATTATTCTTAGTTCTTTCATTTCCAGGTCCATTAATTTTATGTTCAGTGTAATTACCAGTGCTGTATATTACACTATGAAGTCATCTTAATTTTTACTTACATAAGTCTCTTACTTCGAGATTGGAGATAGAAGAAAGTAATATATTTCTACTCTCTTCCTTGTAAACCAAGAACGCGACAAAGATTATTAGCATGGACAGGAAAGTTTTTGCACAATGCAGTTATCTTTACTTTGACCAAGAACCACGCTCCCATTGTTTATGACATTCCAGTGTGGAGAATTCGCATTCCATGAAATCTTCCTAAGATTATTATACAATAATTAGCAAAAAATTGAAATTTACAACTTCTTTGCCCACCTCTAGTTATAAGTTTTTATAAACGTAACTGGAAAAATTAGTAGTCAATTTTAAAATTTTAAGCTCGAGAAAAATCCAAGTCATTTCTTTTTTGCAGAAGAAATAAATTAACATGGTTCTACTTGAATATCGTGAAGTTATTATATTCTAGAAAAAGTGGAAAAACATCTATTTCTGTTGATTTTCGATACTGAAATGACTGATCACCCAAATAAATACAGGCTCATGAAATAGCACCACAAATGTATGCAACTACTTTTTAAAAGCGCAGTTTGCAACTGCTTTTTTGACAATAAAGTTATGTTGTTGATGATGATGATGATTATTATTATTTAATAGGTGCATAGATTACTCAATTTTAAAGCGAGGGTTTTGGTCAATAATCTGTCGATCTTTTATCAGGACCTTGAAATTAATGAATCACTAGATAAAAACTATTAATGCATTGGGTACTTGGTCTATTAAAATAAGTGTGAAATTGAGAATTTCGGAGAAGTAATTTATTTAAGACACTTCAGTTTTCTTAATACGGGCATATTAATATTTAAGTAAAGAAGAGGGTCCAAAAATCTTTGAATAATTTCTCTTGTCTTCGTAGATTTAAGAATGGAAGACTTTGCCTATGTATTAAGTGGTGATATCAAAACAATGGGATACAGAGTAATTAATTATTGGATTGTTAAGTAGAGAAACCACCAAGTACAATTGAAATTCCCCTTCATTAACAGAATGCTAAGAGAACTCTCCATGTGAACATCGTACTGTGACGAGACTAACGGACCTTTCTTTCTCTACTGCTGCCGCCGCCGCCGCCGCCGCCGCCGCCGCCGCCGTCGCCGCCGTCGCCGCGCCGTGCCGCGTCGTCGTCGCCGTGGTCGCCTGCACCGTCGCAGACCAGTAGCCGACCGACCGACCGAGCGACCGCCACTGACTCGAGGCCATTGACCCCAGAGGCGCGTGGGGACGGCGACCCAGTGGCCCCCGTGAGCTATGGCCGAGCGCTGTCCCCCGTGCCCTCCCGTTCCCCTCGAGAAGCGGCCCCGATTCCTCGCTCGGAATTCGGAGACGGGACATCCGGTATGCGGGACACGCGATTCGTATGGCACGCGCGTCACCAGACCACCTCATCGCGATTAGTTTTTGCAACAAGTTTTATTCCCCTTCTTGAATAACACAAGTCTTCTTTCTAGCTCGCGAAACTGGAAATTTTTAATGAGCTTATTCAGTCTCTAGTAACAAATTCATGAACCAATCCTCATAATTAATAATCATTGTTTTAAATCATAATTAATAATCATTGATTAGTTTTATTTACACGTGTTCGAGACTGAATGATCTCAACATGAAGTTACTACTCAACGTTCACTTTTGTTATAAAATTTGCCTACAATATTGTGTCTCCTAACAGACAGAAAACTTCATTTTCCCAGTTGATTAAATATAAATGGAATTGCAGAGGGAATAAAGAGAAAAACTGATTCCAGAAGAGGAAATAGAGTTTGATATGAAGAAGATGAATGTGAACATTCCATGTAATTACAATAATGAAGTAGAAAATCTTTTCACCAAACGCTTGGGAGATAAGTATATGAAATTAAATTTGGAAAGTACATTTTTCTGTCTCAAAATCAATATGAAAAATAAATAATGTATCTCTACAGCCTCGCAATTCTACTTTCCCGTTATCACGCAAACAACTGTCTCATAAATGAAGACGTGAAATAAGAATTGGGTGATTTTTAATTAACTGCAGAATTTTTCAGGAGGAGGAAAACCAACATCCATAACTTTCACGGCTAACCTATTATCACTGGGTGAAAGGGGTGTATTAGTTACAATAATTTTCGCAGTTAAATAGACATGTGAAGGAAAAAGCAAAATCCAAAGAATTGTTGTGTTGACTTGCGAGAATAGGAGAGAAGGACGAAATGGCGAAGAGGATGGAGAAGCGCTATGGCCAAATGTCCTTCTCGGTTTTCTGTACTGAAGACAGCTGTATAGCGAGAGACAGAGCACGAGTACAGAGCTCCACGCGAAACACCTGTTGGCAGGCGAGCGTTTCTTCAACTTCCTTTCCGTTTCCTCGCGGACCTCAGTCTTGTACATCTGTCCGTAAATAGTTCACTTCGTTTATTATACGGTTTTGAGTTAGAAGACTGCATAACAGCAGTTTTCTACAGCTGAGTTTCTCTACCACGCACTTTTATGGTCTCCAAGTGGGTGCCCCTCTGGGAGCTCAGAGCTAGCATGGTTGCTTGCCACTGATTCACTCCAGGTTCCCGGCGGGATCAGAGAAAAATTAGTAGCTTTTCACTTCAGATGATATATCTGTGGCAATTGAAAAGCGAACTCTCCTTCTTCTGTCCATCTCCTACTACTCCTAGTATGACTCACTCTTACTGTTACTAACTACTCCTACTAACAACTCTACGTGGGTCAAATTGTGGGTAAACCCAGCTGACCGGTTCCTCTACTAATACTAGCCCCTACTACCTACCTCCTATCTCCCCATGTTTAAAAGCTTCAATAGCATGCTATATTTCCCGTTTACAAATATTACATGAAAGAAAGTGGGTACGACACAGTGATTAAACGTCTGAGAGATGACGAACGACACGGGAGATTCGATAAACCATAATAATTATTACGATAAATTCCATTTGGTTCAACATCGCGGAAGATGGTTGAGCCTCCAACCACTACGTTATGGACCAACCTCAAAGGAATAAAAACACACTTAATTGTGCGAAACGATGATCTAAAGAAATGTGAAACCAACAAGTTTTTTCTTATACATGCCGTAAGAATAGCCATGTATCTTGAATTGTATCCACACACTTTTGTTAATCTCATTTTTTGTGTTATGTGAGCAGCAGAGATTCATTTTTGTACCAAAGTGGAGGAAAAGGGGTTACTGTTGAACAATTCATGCATTGTGTTTCATCAGTTTGTTTCTTCAAAAACTCATAAGTTTTCGGTGGATTTGTCAATCTATGAACAGTTAAAAAACAAACAAACATAATTTGAAGCCGTAATTTGAATCAACCAAAATTAAAAAGGATCAGCAGTTGTATAGAATATGTGATAATTGGACATTCTTTGCTCCTTAACTTGGACTAGAAAAAACAAAATAGTGAAAAAAAAAATTTATCTTCCGCGGAGAGAAATGGTTCCTCGTGCATTCAATTTATTATTGAAATGTAGGAAATAAATAAAAATTGTAGACAATTACACGAAATGTCTCGTGCACCGTTCATAGAATACGAGTTAACCAAAAAGAGAAATTAAAATTGAATTTATTTTCTTTTACAATTTTTCTTTGGACACAAGTCTTGCCGAGTAGTTATGCGTGAAAGAATGGTTTTATTCATTCGACCAAGTGAATATGGTGACGAGCGAAAGGACCGACAAAGGAGACCCAAATCGGTTCCCAGCCCATTACCTTTCTCGCCTATAAAAGGTACAATAATTTATGAAGTGTAATATAAATTATTAAAACAAAACGCTCGATCAGAGTGACTCCAGCACAAACTGACGTGAGATGCACAATCTTAATTATATCGGCCTCCATTCTTAGCTCACGTTGGATTCTTTAAGGAGTGTTCGATAGATGTGGAGTGGCCTCATTGTGATAACGATCGCACTTTCACTCTAAAAAGCAGGTTAGCCAGTGAACGTAAATTATCGATCGATTCTCTCCACACTTCATCATTCCACCCCACAATGAATCTTTCACGAAATTTTTGTTCTTTTCTTAATCGCCAACAAGGGATTTATATTTACTTGGACATTTTAAGATACTTGTTCTGAAAAATAATTATATTAAAACAGTTAACTCTATTTTCTGATCAGTATAAAGTACTCACTCTTCTGTTTCTTTGAAGACGCAATTACGCACAAAAATATTACTGAATCCAAGACAGTAGTTGAATGACCTGATATATTAGTACCAACTCCCAAAACATAACCTATTCCCCCAATAATGTTGACAATTGGAGTTTTCAATTCTTTCATGTTATTTCTTATTTAATTAAATGTATACTCTTGAAATATCTTTTATGAATAAGCAGTGACGTGTGATTCCTCGGGGAAATACTTATGTTAACCTTTACCCCGGAATAGTTCGTTGACTTTTCAATAGATCATGGCCGTTCACTATGCCAGGTGAGTCAAATTACAGTTGAAATGTGCAGCGGAATGAAACCCAAAGAATAATATATTGAAAAAGGAAAAATAAATATTCCAGTTTAGGAAGAACAAACGCTCATTCACTCTATTCAATCATCACATTAATAAAAAAATTTGGATCAATGGTATATTTATGACCTTAAAGGATGAAGGCGTATCACATAGAAAGAGAAAACAAAATCTGAAATTTCCTCCCGTTTCCGAAGAGAGATAAATAGGCAATTGAGAGTGGAAATTTCTCTCGCTCTTCTCTTCCGCTATCCGATGTCCTGGGTTCGCGTCTGGGCGCCTTCTACCGCCGCGAAGAAAGTGCACCGTCGCTCGAGCTTGCATCCTGCCTCCTTACCCCGACCCTTCCAACCCGGTGTCATACACTTTCACTGCGTTTTCATCTTCATCGCCCTCGAAGCGGACACGAATGTACCCGCTCCTTCGCGATGCAGGGTAGTTGCATCTCGATTGCATCAAATGGATCTGCGCGTACAGTAAATAGATATGAAACGCGTGAAAAATAGAAAAATATAAATTATTGGACGTCTCATTCATGATTTCAGAATAAATTCATTCGGGAAATCTCTTAGGTTGCGATGAACCTCACCGCCAGGTAACAGATTAATCATGTTACGTCGAATGAAAATGGTAGACGGGCCCGAGAGGCGAACGGGATGGGGGCAGTCGGTAGGAGCATGAGCGCGTAAAGCTCAAAGTCCCGGGTTCGAATCCCGGTCCCGTCTCCCATTTTCATTCGACGTAACATGATTAAATTCATTCGGATTAAATAACTCTTTTACTCCACCAAGAAATTAAGAAAATAAATAAAATTTAAGCTATAACAAATGCCAAATCTCATGTACTGCACTATACAATTCACCTTATAAAAATATATATTTTTGAGACACTACTTATTCCTGATTCTTCCTTTAATCTCATCATATGGTTAGGGTGAATGAAAATTAAATCATACTCGACCATAACAACGATCAATTTATTAGTACCATCATTTATAATGTCATCCTCAAATAAGGAGATTAAAGAAATCTGGACTGGATAGCTGAATACCTACTATTCTTTAAATGGAATTAGTATTATAAATGGGATAGTAAGGTAAAAATTCACTAGGGAGGCGAATTTAGGCATAAGCAATATAGGCAATTGTCTAGGGGCGCAAGATTTAGGGAGCGCCAGAAAAAAGGTAGCGGAAAAATTCTAACATTTGGGAAAAAAGTATGCTTTCTAAATATATGTTACTTTTTTAAATTGTCTAATTAAAAAAAATATTTTCGTCAGGGAAGATTGCTTGCGAATTTGAAACAGTAATGAGTGTTTTTAGATAGGTTTATTTTAGGTTTTTAGATAGTTATATTGTTTATACTAAATTGTTCCTTATAAATGATAATAGTAAAAACAACAAATGAACAAAAGTATATTATTATTACTTTGGTTAGTAATTATAGAAATAATACATAAATATTTAAAATATATGAATATAAAATTTGCTCTCTAAGAGCGCTATATTTATTACTGTTCAGGGGCGCCAATCTATGAAATCCACCTCTGCTAGGGATCCAACTTTCCGATACATGTCTGGAATTTTTTTTGAAATGCCTGTAACGCGAGATCCGCTTAGTAACAGATCCGTGTTTCTCTCTCTCTGGATGCAAGAGACAATCGGGGCCACTACAGGAGCAACAGCAGGTTCATTCACTGCCTTCCGTTTCACCAATCTCCGATCACAACCTCCCTTTCTCCAACTTTCATCCACAGTGCCCCAGGGGCGTCTCTGCAGCTCGCGGGGAGCTCTCGCGCTCACGAGCTACGCTCCCAGGAACTATGAGCTCATCCTTCTTTTTATGTTTTAAAGTCCTTCCCTAGTTGTAAGTTATGAGCTCCAACACTTTCATTCTGCGGAACGCTCGAAAACGTGAAATTCAGTTCGTTAGTTGTAAAATGCCTACAATAGGATGGATTGTAAACGTATATTTTCAATTTACATTTGTTTTTCGGTCTTGTAAAGTCTTCAGTCAATTCCTTTCCCAAAAGAAGTCGTTTCATAAACATAGTTATAAGAACGTATTTTGATACCAAATTATTAATCTTGGGAAGGGAAAAACAAACAAACTAATATATATCTAAAGAGATTTATTCATATATCTTATCTAAGTAGAAGATCAATATTGATGAGTGATGGTAACGGATACCGAATTAACATACCATGGAGAGTCTATGATGATGAACAATTTTGTGGAACAAAACGTGCCATGATGAGGGAACTTTCAAATTTCACCAACGTTTTCACAATTATTTGATTTGAATTTATGAAGAGGAGAAAACGAAACACACATAATGAAAAACAATTTACTCGAGAAGAACTAGAAGTAGTATTTTATGTTGAAAAAATTTTTGTTTGCGTTTTTAAAAATCTCACATGTGATTTGCATTCCTGATCAGAATTTATTTGCGAATGTCTTCAAAAATTCTTTTAGTTATTTCTCACTCTCTTCAGCAGGTTTTCAATAATTTGGCGATACTTTTGGTGGATTTCTTACGACCATTGTTGCGACTAAATGGGAACAGAGACAGTCAGGTACTTAGATCTTCTTTGTATCAAATATTTCAATAATTGTCTAACTGAAATATGAATTTGTGGGTTTATAAACGTTATTCGCGTTTTTGTTTGCTATTTCGTACATTGTATGCAACGGAGTACCACCCAAGTAATACAGTGAGCAAAAGAAATCATTTAAGTATCAATGGAACCTTATATCTCTAATTAACGTTGACGAAGCATGTCAGTGTCGGATCAGCGCTTCCAAACGATATTCATCGCTTTTTGCTCCCTCGCAACGAAATAGAGAGCAATGGAGCAATCGTTTTACGCTCATTGTCTTCGCACATATTTTGTTAAGCAGATTCATTCCAGTAAAAATGGTTCGTTGTAACAAATTGAACGACTGCTAATTCTTCTATTTTTTATAACATTAGGTTCGATTTCCTTCTGACATATTGAATTTGACCTGCAAAATTTCATCAAAATTCTTTTCTCATAAATTTTCATGAAAACTATCACTATTTTAACCACTTTTAATTTTACGTATTTTTGAAAACGGTTAATGACGAGTAATGTTAAGACGAATTTAAATCAAGAGCGATGAATATAAATATATACTAATAAATTTCAACTTTTTTTGCCTTCTGAGATCATACAAATGTTATAAAATATTGAACAAGAAATTTATTGGAACCAATTTGCTATTACGTACGTATTGTCCGAGTTTCGAATTTGTTAGTTACAGAGATTCAAGGAAATGGCTGATAATATGCGATAATTAGATCCGTTCTCCTATGAAAGAGTAGAAAGAACAATTTCCTGCTCGGTAATCATAGGGAGTTGGGTAATCCAAAGCAAAGACGGAAGGGTTTTCTTAATGAAAGTGATGATGAAAGGGTGGTCTATCTTTTTGTCCCGACGATGTCTTAAGCAAACTTCCCTTCCGTCCAGTGAAAGAGAAAGCACAGAAGGGATGCCTATGTGGATCCGTGACTCGCTCGTTTCAATGACGAAGCGCTTTTAGAAACAGAATGCACTCATCCTTCAAAGGAAGGACAGTTGACTTGATTGTCACTTTTTGTCATATATTTGCATAATTTATTCGCAACTGCATCACTCCGACAAAAAAATAGCCGCATTAGTCTGCCTCACTTCTTATCAGAAGCGTTTCAGATTATCCATAGAGTAAGAAATCAGATGACGGTCCTTAGGATGCGCAGTGCTAGCAACACAAATGCAAGACTTTTTGGAGCGGGCATTTAACATTTTCTACTGATCAGCGTAACATTCATTTCAATTTTCACAACTACGCATTTCCATTTGACATACATTTTTTTATTATTGTTAAGAACAAGATACTTTTTATAATAATAACTTTGAAACCAGTTATAAAATATCTTGCGTTTCATGGTTGGCACAACTACCCTTCGTCCTCCATGCTCACAGTGTACGTATTACTGATGTACTTATACTGTGGCGACAACCTGGACTGAACAAACGTGCCACGAAATTAAACACACAACGCACAATCAATCAATTTTTAATACAATGATAAATATAAGTGTATGTTTTGTTCAAAACGGATCTTTTTCAACCTTGAATTTAGTCGTTTGAAAATAGTAAGGAAAGGAATATTATGTTTTTTACACTGTATCCTCTTTTTATTTCATAAAACCGGAAAATATTCGTCTTTTACAGTCTTTATCTCAAATTGTTAAATCTAACTTAATGTAGATCAAACTTATTACGTTTTATCTCCTGTGTGCAGATATTCTAATTGTATTACGCTCTGATTATTCTTGTTCTACTTTAGCAACCGTAGACAGAATTGAAGGCAACGTTATGTCTATACGCTGATGTTAAAACACATCAAAATTTGTCACTAATTTATGTGATATGTTTCATGAGATTCTTTATAACCTGGTGAATATGTCACTCACACTTACCGAGGATATAAACCTCAATTACATTCTCATGAAAGAATAAATAAGGATAAAGTCCGGAAAGCCATAGGCTCGTATTCCGCCTAATGTATGAAAACATATCTGAAATATCTGTAATGGGCAAAAGCAAGAGTAGAGAAAATGAATACCTGAAGGGAGTTCATCATGTGAGTAAAGGGGTCACTGTGAGACGCGTGCTTATCTCGACCTCCGTGGTTGTCTGTTCGTGTCATTGATACCGCCCCAATGTCCGTGAGAAAGTCGCGTCACTTCCTCCGCGGAGGTGCGAACATCCACGCATCCTGTTGTGACTGTCACTTGTCGACGACCTCGGGGGTCATTCATCTCGCCTCGGAAGGTCAAGCGAGCAAAGTCATTACAGGTAAATCACATCGAGGAGTCACACCCGGATCTCATTTTACACTTTGAATGGAGAGGTTGCGGTTATGATCGCGGAGTTATCAATTGCCCATTTATCAAATATGTTGATGGTAGTGATTTGGACAAATTTCTTTATGCCAGGTTTATGATTGTTTTGATAGAAGCTAATTTTAAAAGTTTATGGAAAGTACCTCATATTTACAATTATTTTGAAAATTCGTGACTTGACGTAAAGGCGCTTCAATATATATTTTTATTGAGGCTTTAGGGCTCGCCAACGTTTACGTCATTAGAGCGCTTTTCTTTAATATTGCCAGATAATCTTCTCTTCAGTGAAGTTTCTACAACAGCACCGATATTGAGATCACCAAAGAAATTTCCTACCATTAACATAGTATTCTGCAACTATTCGTCTGTTGTTTAAGAACCTGTTGTTTTCCCATTGTGATGTGAACTGGAGTGGGAAACTAGACAGTCTTGTCATTGTTACATTGGTCTTGTCACACAGATTGTTGACTCGTGTGACGGTAGATGACGCTAGTTAGTTTTTGCATGTGCATTGTTCTAAAATTATTTGTCGCTTATACGTAAACTAAAGTGTGTGACCTACTTGAACATAAATATACTATAAATTTATACTTCTTTCTGGTTAGAAAAATATGTCATATAAAAATAACGTAACACATTTGAATTTTAGGGAATGCCAATATTTGAAAACTTCAATTAGTGATCATTGAAATTCGAAAAGAAAAAATTAAAAATGTCGCTACACAAAAGTAAAAACTATATAAAAAAAATTGAGTTTGGCAATTGACTTCTGTGGCTTCTACTTTTCCTATAGTAGTTTGTATTTCTAACATGATATAAATTGGGAAATTTAATTTTTAAACGATAAAAAATAGCATTTTACTCGTTTATCTTTGTTTTTTCAGTATTTGTTTTCATTTCGTTCTGTTTGATTCTCTACACAAAAACTAAAAAATAAATCATGAAATATTTATAAAAAAAAATTTAGAATCAACGTATCTACGTGCAACTTCACTGCTATATTTTTTTCAGGGACAATCTCATCGCATATTTGTACGTTCCTTGACCTTGCCTGTGTTTCATTGAGCGCCACTCGGGGCCTTAGGCGTAGCCGGTTCGCAGGTGCGACGCCACCGCGCAAACACTGTTGTAATGCGTGTTGCAGTTTGATCAGGCGCGCGCATCGTCTATGACATACATTCGACTTGCGCACCTGTTCCACAAGCAGCGGCGAGTTGTCCGAACCGCGCGCGGGACGAGCTGTTTGTAGTCCACTTGAGCTCTCCCTAATTGATGTTTTTTCATGCAGGGCGTCGACTTACGACAGTGACTTGTACATTCATGGAGGAAGTAAATAAGTGATTATTTTGTCGTTAAACACTTGGCACAAATTGAAAAAATACCGAACTTGCAGCACTGGTAGCATTAACAGTAAAAGAAATTTGTTGTATGAGGTCAATGAAATAAAGAAAATTCACAATTTTTAATTTTTGTTATGAAGGGCACAGTAATAGAAATTTCTTCATGGGTTTTTCTTATCACTTGTAACTTAAATAATTTAACTCCGTATTTATGTTTTATTTCAACTACATAAGGAACTCATTTTCTCAATGAAAATCTTTCTGTGTATGAAATCTGCTAGCCTTAACCCGTAACATCTACTTTCCAGATCCTGTGGTTGATGTTGACTTTCAAACAGCCGCGAGGCGCCGATCACTGTTCGGGAAAGCGGCCGTGCGGGCGGGGAGACGGAGGCGAATGGGAAAGAAGAAGAAACCATGGAAGAGATGTGTAGGACAGCGCGTGGCTCCCGCCCGAGGGGGGCTCTTGGGCACGGCGCGGCGGGGAAACCACTGACCTGGAGAGCGTGCTTGGAATTTGGGGCATAGGTGCCGCTCCCCGCCTCCTCCTCCGCCCCCGACGCCGGAAGGCTCACAGGGGAAAGCACTGACCGCTGCAGGCAACAGTGGTGGGAGGCGGCATTAGCGGAAATGAGGAGGGGAAGGAAGGAGAATGTCTTTGGAGGAGCTTTCGTGCGTGGTTTTCCTCCCTTTTCTCCCCCCCTCCCATCTCTACGTTTTTATGAAAGTTTTGAGCGAGAAGCCGTGATGAATGTTTTTTCGAGACGTTTTGAATAAAGAAAGACGTAAAAGCGAACGCGTTTTCGCTCGAGAAACTTTGAAAGGGAAATACCCTCTTGTGAAACGTTTATGAGATGAGTTGAAATTTTTTACGAACAAGGGGAAATTGTTTTCTCCCTGGTATTACAGGAAGCTCAGTTTTCTGTTCACCAGACAAGTCGAATTGAAAGAAAAATGTCGCTGGCATCATAAAACTATATGATATTTTATAAATGTTCATTCGTGCTTCGGTACGTTTTCCCTTAGGCTATTATTAATACATTGTTGGTCTTGTATTTAATATGTGCATTCAATAGACTGTGATTTTTGTACCAAGTTTGATTCGTCATACTTATGTATGGAAGTGAAGCAGCATTTCACGACTATTCAAAATAATTTTTCCTTGACAAAAAAATCGGATGCTTATATATCTAATGATGTTTTTATGAATGATTCACACGTTACAATGCGCTCGAAACAAATAAAATATCGATCAAAATTTATTTGTGTAAATTATTAACATTCCTTCTAACGCTATGAAATTTGTCAGGCATTTAATTTTTTTAGGATGATTTTTATCACATAATCAAGAATATCATATTTGTATGTTTTATGAACTTAATTGTGGAAATACTTGATATAAATTTTACTTTCTAGTAATACTGAATAATTTAAATATAATTTATAATAATTTAATTCGGAAAAGATAAAGTCACAGTAGTCAAAGTGTGGCATTATTGGTAAATTCACTATTTAAATTCAAAGCTACAACACAAATTACAAGTTACACAAAATGCATGCCTCCGTTTCATGTTTGATCGACGCAAATATGACCACGTATCAGGATATTATGTAAAAGCTGAAATATTCCCTATTAAATTACGACCTACAACCCATAGCCTCATCATGCTGTTCAGGATTATAAATAATAAACATTTAACTCAACTCCTATAAACTTTCAATATTTAAAACAAAAAAGAACTAGAAATGATGAACTTTCATGGTACCACGACACATAACGGCCATATTCAACAAGTCATATACAGTAAGTACAATCCGTGAATGGAATAAACTACCACCTGACATGAGGTATTCGAATGGTATCCATATATTCAAAAGAAAATAAACCTCTTGGTTGCGTCAACATCCTCCATAGTATAAAATAAATACCTAGGCACCTGTCTCTTAT
>NNCF01126124.1:204384-250680 GCA_002313205.1 Laupala kohalensis
TTATTATTATTATTATTATTATTAATTTATTCAATTACCATATTTTCTTCTCTTGCAAACGCCACATCTATTTCCAACTACCCTTTCTTCTATCTCTATATTCTTAAAAGTATCTTCTCCCAGTATTACTTCTATTACTCCCTCTCCCCTTCTACATCTACCTCCCCCATTCTACGTTGTTGTAACTTCCGAAATGTAAGATATTGTTTTATGCTATGTCCTGTAATTTGTAATTAATTTTTTATGTAATTTAAGATGTAAACCATAGTATAATGCAATCTTTACGAGTTATTTTATTCTGTGTAAAATGAAATGTGTCCTAACTGCATTTACATTTTTGTATTTATATTTGTATTTTTGTAATGTTTCAATTAATTTTGGTACAGTCGTTATGTAATGTTATTTTCATTTTTTCTGCAAAACTCTTTTTATCCTTTCTAATAAGATTATTTTTTAACAGGTTATTTTATAAATAAATTTTAATTTATCTCATAAATTATTTGTTATGTTCGGCCTTAAGCCGCCATCCTGATTGGGGTTTTCGCTGGGTTTCCATCAATCGCTTACGGTTCATTACCGGGATGGTCCTTAGCTTGTTTTCCCAGTAGTAGATATAGTAAATACTCTCCCATTCTAACTAATTTTGTAATGATATTGTAAATATTTTGCGAGTGGCTTAAGAGCAGACCTCGGTCTGAGTCTCGCCACTAATAAAGTCATTTATTTATTTATTCTGCTCGTTCATCTTAGAAGGTTCAACAACACTTTGAATAAAGTGCATTACTGAGAAGACTCGTATATGGTAACTGTATATTATTGAATTGAAGGTATTCCTTGAACTCTTTTAATACAATAATGTCCCGGTCCATAATACCCTCTCTCTTAATTATTTCTTGTGCTACTATCATAATGAATATTTAATATGAAGTATGTCAATTGACAGGTAAAATCATTCTGGTTAAGTTACGTGTCAGAGAATTGTTTGTTATTCAGTCATCTCTAGCTCTAATCAAAGAGTACAATTCGAACTTTATTCTAAACAGTCTGCTGTACAGACTGGCTTTGTGCTTAAATACCTGAAGTTTATTGTTGTAGTGCGTTTACTATATCATATTGTTGTACTTAAACACCTTTTTCCATCATATGTCACACGAAATTACCACTTAAAACATTTCTTATGAAAGAAACGTTCCATTTTTCCTCAGGATGTGAAAAGATCAAGGATAATTCTGGAACAGCGGCGGATGAATACAAGAAAGAAAGTTAGATATCACGAAGCCCATTTGATGTGGAGGTGTGAACCCTCTATTAGCTAAGAGTCCTTCTTGCCCAATGGTCTCTTCGATTTGAGTGAATGCTCGTGATTAATATTTCACGGAACTCTTTCGAAACACTTCCACCGAGTTCTTCTTGTTCTCTTGCAAGCGAAAGAAACGCTCAATTCGCACGTCTCTCTTTCACAAAGCTGCATTGAAACGTCTTTCAAAGCGAAACCGTAATGCAAGGCGTTACCTAATTCAGAGGAAGTGGGGAATTGCGTCGAGTTTGTTTACACGGACAGTTGGTAACGATGTTCTGTAGAGTGTGTGTGTTTCCGGGAGCGAAAAATTGTCCACTGCACTCATTTACCGTGTGCAGAGTGTGGTAGTAGCGCTTTCGTAATGGACTCGCTTTTTTCTGTGCCTTACACTCGTTGTGTTTACAGAAGGATGCAAGTATGACGTAAGAGATAATGAACGGAGCATGCGCAACGGGATATACTACTGAAATTTTGGGTTTGCTCTTATGTTCGTCACGGAATGTAACGTTTTACTCATTATATTGCTATTTATTTAATACAATATTCGCCGATAGAAAACGGAAATTTCAGTGGCACGTTTGATATATTCATCCTGTTTCTGTCCATGTAGTTATCGCTGAATGCTTGGTCTAGAGAGCTAGACGACGGGATGACATATCGAAATTCCAGTTTTAATGTAACTCAAAATATAATTGAAATAACTGACTATATCAATCACTGATACAATGACTGACAATTAATTTTAATTTAATACACTTCGAGCATTCTCGTTTTATTTTTTAAATAGTTTTTAGCATGATTACTTGCAGCACAGTTATCGTCTATTTAAATATGATTTTGAACATCTAGATAAGAACTAAATGTTTTCGTATAAATAAACTTAAATTAACTTTATTGTCAAAGAACAGTTACAATTTGTGTGTGACCACGCGGAGGACAATAAACTAATTTACTCTTCGGAAGCAAGCAAGACACCATCCCATCAATTCCGATCAAGGGCCTAAGGAAGAGGTGAATTTAACACTTTAACACAATCGTACGTGTTATAATATTTACAAAATACCAACAAATTTGTATACTCTTTAACTTGTACCTCTAATGTCTGTATACGCGTTTAAAAGACTTCTGCTAAAAGACTAGATGCTTCAGCTATTATGTCCTCGAATCGTTCGGTTATGTAACTCGATCGATCGCCTCAGGTCGACTAGTGACTCCAACTCTTTGTCGACTTCTCGACGCTGTTGCGTGTGGGTTGCGTGCTGAGAAGCAAGTGTCGAGGCTACCGCGAAGTCAGCGGTCACGAATAACGGCGTCTGAACACAGAATGCACCGAGTGCGTATCGGATGAAGTGACCGACTGCCTCACCTCGAGAATCCTATCCAAGAGAAGTGCGATTTGTTTGAGATGTTTGTAATAAGGTACGGGCAGTAAAGGAATTGATAATTATGAAGAGGGGAAATAGGGAGATGAAGAATGAGACTCAATTGTTTAGGATGGAGAAGAGTGGATGATGATGTAGAACGAGGAAGATGTAAGCTGATTGTATTGTTATTATGCATATAAATGAGTTACAATTATGATAAGAGTCTTGTAACGGAAATGAGTTACAGACGAAGCGATTCAGTGGATCGCGCCGAAATGAACGAGAGAAAATATGCTCTTGGCTCGAATCGTTTCTACAGAAATTAAAATTCTACCTCTAAAAGTATTTTAGTAATAACTCAATATAATTAATTATGACTCACTAACTTAACTCAACATACAACTTCAATTTTTGATTTCAATCATGCGATTTCTTCAGTTTTAATGAATTGTTCACCCCGCTGTATTTTATTGCCTCAACCATAGGCGACATGTATGAGAAGGGTGTCCAGATACACTGGCGTCCCCGAATACACTGCTTGAACTTTGTTTTGTGAATAGCCCCAATAAGATCAGCAAAATTAGAGCTTCTTGTATCAAATTAGAAGAAAAATTATGGGGAGTTTAACCAGTTTTATAACATCCCGTATTTTGTCTTCAACCATCATGATTTGTTGTAAGAACCATGATTGTTAAAGACAAAGTAATGGGAGTTGCTGAAAAATAAAACCCACTCCAATTTGTGGACGAGTGATAACAACAAATCATAGGGAGATGTTTGTATTGTGAACTCCGTCTCAGTGGTGAGTGTGGCCGCAGCAACTTGGTCGACGCAAACGGTGATTGAGGCGCAAGGTCCGTTAGTGGCACTCACGGCGACGGGTTGAAAAATCCTACCGCCTTCGTTGCCTCTTCGGTCATCCCTGTTGCATCGTCGTTCTTGAAACATTTGCTTCTTGTTTCTTGTGCGATATATCCGCACAGTGGGACGAAACATTTGTTACCGACATCGAAAACTAGCATCGATTAAACGTTATCTATCAATTTGGAAATTTTGTTGGCAGTAGAACTCAAAATTAGCTTTGAGCATAATAATTTAAATAATGAATATATCATTTAGGTTACGTGTATTTCTTCATTTAAAAATGAAAATAATAATTACTGTAGGCCATGCAAAAAACGATATCTTCATTTCCTAACGAGACCAATAAAATTACTGTACCCTTCAAGTTGACAAGGAAGGTGAACTACATATTTTCAACAAAAAATTGAGACCATTTTAACAATGATTTATTACTTTCTGTGTGTTTCATTTTATGTTGACAGCACTCTCGTACGAACGTTTTCTGATTTTGTCCCACTGTACGTCGTTTGCCACCCATTCCTGCGATCGCTTGATCCACCTCCTCCATTACCTCCACGAGTGAAGAATACGGGATCTCAGTTTTTTTTTATCACTGGAAGCCACCACGCGGCGCGCTACAAGCAAGTCGATTGAGCGGAGGAAGCGCTTGTGAATGACTCAGGTTTGATGGGAGCACGCTGCGCAGGTCAGTGTCCACTCTGATTCAACAACTTGGAAGAATACGAGTTCAAAGGGAGTATGCAGTGATGATGTACAATAAGGGACTGCTACATTTGTCATTTTACTAAAAAAACAAACAAACTAAGACATGACGTGAAACTAGCGTTTGTTAGGGAAAGGTACACTTTAGCGTTACACTACCCTCTTCTAAAAAAATAACTCGATCGATTGTTTCATCCTTCAGTCAGAAATGCATCTATACTCTAACGAAATAAATGTATAATACGATATTTCAAACGATTTTGTGGTATTTATGTGATATTATTTAAGAAGTAATATATAGATATATTAGCGACACTTGTAAAGTCACTTGATAAATATAAGATTTTACATCCGTATGGATCACAAAACATAAGAATATGCAACATATAATGTTGTATGTTTGCTTCAACGTTTAGTTTTGCTAAAATAGCACATTTATAATATACTCCAAGACCATGTATTAGATTGTTAGATAATTCTTTTGCTTGAACGTAAAGAGAATTGCCGATGTAATAATAACTTTTTTTTAATGTTCGAAAACTCGTTTTTTTTTGCGTAAATTCATTTTAAAGAAAAGAGTTGATTCGTTGAGCAGTAACGTTGAAAATGTTGTTCTGAATTTGAGTGTGGGGAAAAATAAAATTAAGTAACATCAAAAATACGAATTAGAACTTTCAAATGTTCTTCAAACTCGGTTTAAGAATAAATGAAAGAATAAAAGCTAACAAAGGAACTCATCCATGAACCATATTGTTTCATAAAGGTTTACATCTTGAAATACGTAGGAATGAAAGAGAAAATAATTTAATCACTACCAATGTAATTACACGAGTTCCATTGATCAAGATTCTCACCCGGAGAAGCGAAACTTTCCTTACTTAGAATAGGAACGCTATTAAGTTGTATGAAGGAACTAGTATGTTTAATAGAAAGAGTAATAATGTCTAAAAGATAAAGAGAAAGTTTAATTTGTAATTCGGACTGTAATGATTACTTAATTACTGTTTTAATTAATATTTATTTATTATCTTTCGTATTTTTCGAATTCAAAAATATTATTCGCTTAGTGCTTGATATGAAAATGTAAACCAAGAAAAGTAGAATGAAGTTCATTTGTAACTGAGGAAAGGATTTCGCATTCCTGATGGTACGATGTAGTACTTTTCAAAGAAATCATAATTTATATAAGTAAAAGTTAGTATTGTATATTATTCCTATGAAACCAATCACAGATGGTCACAATGTCCGGGGAAGTGACAGGAAGATGTGAAGTAAATAACTGTTTGGTGTAAAGACTTGATGAGAATCCGAAATCAGAGTATTAAGGTGTGTTGAGTAATATTTTATCGGTATTTTACACGAGGATATTATAATATAAGTTATACACAAATTTAAATGCAAGAAGAATAAAGAAAAAATGCGGTACATTGGACAATCACATCTCAAAGGAACGTCCTGCGAAGAATACAGACGACCATCGTAAAAAATCTCTTAAGTATTCGATTTGCGTAATCGGTCGATAAACAGAGAAACAGGTTCGAGATTCTTCACAAGATCCGTTATGAACAAAATGGTTACAGACTCAATGGCTCCATTTAGGCCACAAGTCAGTATCTGTGTGAAGAGACGTAACTAACACGCGAGGTGTTCCGAATAAGATTTATTGTTCTTTATGGAACAGCTATTACTTATCTCTAACGTTGAAGTATAATAGCGAAACAACAATTAAACACATTTTACTGCTTCTAAATCACTGGAAACGTTATCGAAATATCAGTTTGTTAGAAGAAAAGAAGAGACTACTATTTACTGAAAAAATTCTCAACAAGAATAAATCTAATTTAAGGCGTAATAAATTTATTTCAGTGTTACCTAGGAGATCTTTATCATCGAATGACCAAAATTTAGGATTAACTTCATTAATGACAGACAATTATGATTTTTCTGCATAATGTCGTATAACTTACGATGAACTGTAGTAATTATTGTTATTCGTTTTTAAATTTAGTATATGCTATCTTGATAGGTGGATATCAATCACTTTTAGGGTCTGAAAACGTCACAAATAACTACAACGAAATAAAATTCAAATTGGTATAAAAACTATTACTTTTTATTTGAAGAAATCAAATGCAACAATCTCTTGTGTGCATTGAAGTACCTACACGTTCATGAATAACAGAAATCTGAAACTAATAGTTATTTATAAATCTATAAATTACTACCACATGATAGAAATTACAGAACGCAAAATAGAATGAATGTTCGCGTGATAATTTTCACTTGGGAAGGTAGCGAGTTTAAAGAAACAAGAATTCGAGGAAACTTCAAAAATATTTTCAAAACCAATTCCAATAATTCAAGGCAGAACGTGAATTGATCAGTCATATTTAAAAATAAAACAATTTCTTTTCAACTTCCTTCTCTCACATGTGCTTGGCTGAAAGAGCCTTGGCACATACTACACGGCAATAAATAAATATAAAATGAAGTCGAATTTTCTCTCAAGGAACGAAGTACTTCTTTTGCTTTGTTTGGAAGATTTTCTTACTTCAAATTTGTTTGAAGCTGTTGATTATCAATCATAATCTTTTATCTAAAAAAATTGATCATTCTAAACCAAGTGTACTGTAATGCTTTGAGCTATATCCGTTATAACTTGGCGTGCCTTGATCAGTGTTATGCCTCTCTCTACAAATTATTCGTTTTTTATTCATTAAATTCTGCGCAGGAGGAATCGTCCTAAAGTGAACGGGGATCGCTACAAAATTAAATTTCATTTGGTATCAATAAATTAATTCCACAACTTCCTGTGTACCTATGAGAAAGCATGCAATCGGACCATATAACTTTATTACCCAGAAAAACCGCAGGAGCACCGCATAGAAGAAGCAAGAAAAATACGTACAAATATGAACATATTCCACCTTTTTTCCCATACAAGCAAGAGACTATACAGATAGAAAAAAAGGTTATTTCATTTTAGAGTTATAATTCATTAGGCGAAGCTGAAGTTCTGATTAATTACACGATGTCGAGATCGAAGTACGAAAACCATGACGTGATATCATAATAGCTCGGTCATCGTAATAAGTTTGTAAACGATATGCGAAGACTTGAAAATACGATGGTGGGAATGCTACCTTTTTACATACATAGTTATAAATGCTGATATCGTCCATTGTGATAATAGTTAATAGAACACTAAAGAAATGTGCTCTTTATAGCATGCAACATCGCTCACCTGTTACGAACTCTTAAGATCCGAAGAAGAAGGAGAAGCGTAGAGAAGATCGAACGCTGAGCAGCGAAGCGACCGAGTGTTTCTGTAGCTGCTGCTTCTGCTTCGTCCCGCTATCCGGAGGCGACTGAACCTGTCTCTTANATCCCGCGCCCTAACCCACATCTCCGCGCGCCGCCCCCACTCCCGTTGCGCTTCCCTAACCCCCTCCACCACCACTAATACGTCTCTTTCCATCGGTGGTAACGGGCGTGACGGTTATGTCACTCTCAACTTCCCGTATGTATAATATTTAGGTTCTCGCTATTAGGGTATCCCTTATCCAGTCGATAACGATTCGATTCGCGATTCGATCACCATGATCTGATGCGGGTGCAATCGAATGGGTATCACACATTTCTTCAGTTACCAATCTTTTTAGTTTGCTCTTCACTCGAAAACAAGCTGTGGTTGGCATATGTTTATATTCACCATGGTGGCGATCCTTGAAGGTTCTGAAGATGGTGTCCCTCAGGTGTACCATCTTGGACCCTCATCCTCCTCGTCGTTGCGTCGCCCTCCCCTCTTCACAACCATCGCCGACGGCGGCAACCGCTGCTCCTTTCGATTTCACGCACTGCCGCCGCTGCATCCCGCCCCTCTGTCCATCTCCTCTCACCCTTCACTCCCCTCCAGAGTCCTTCCCCGCGGAGATCTTCTCTCGGAGAGAGGAGAACGAAATCGACGGAGAGCCACGCAATGCCGCTCGCCGCTGATGGTGGGCGTTGAATCCACTATTAGAGGAGGTATTAGTTGATGCGCAGTGGACGTACGTCATCTTCAAATCTATCAGTAAGTTGGGCCTACCACCACTCTCTGGATCAGTCAATAGTTTAAATAAATTCATCCCAAGCTCAATAAATTCCTGCTAATTTCATACCATGAGTCAGTTTATAAAAAATGTGATTTCTTGAGACGTAAAAGTTTTTGAAGATGCTACAATAATTTCGGTATAAATGTTGATCAAAGATTTTTGCTTGTGAATATTTTGATGATTTCCGTAAACTATATTGGCAGTTCGGATACGATCATTAAAAGTATGTAAGCCATTGTCTTCAATATAAATCACTCAGAGTGTTTGTTAATAAATTGCCACCCTAGGAGTGCTGTGATGTAAAATAAAGGTCTTCTTAATATAATATTTTCGTACAATCCACTAGTGTAGAACTAGACCATTAAAAAATATCAAAGCAACATTGGTATATATAACAATTGTAAATTGTAGCAATTGTTCGATGTTAAACACAAATCGAACTCTTACCATGCGGCATACTTACGTGTAATGAGAGTCGTGACTAAGTGAGCATAAATGAAATCACAAGAGCAGATCTAGGAATTGCAAAATCATTGCCATCTAAGTAAGTCATTCCTTACCTCTTCACCATTTACAACAAAATATTCAGGAGACCTAACCTCACGCGGATGAAATTTACGAATGAGTTATGAGGTATTTGCATTGTTAATATCGCACATACCATTCGCTGAAAACGTCATCCCTTGCGCGTGACGAAAACATGATACACATCGAAATTTGAATGTTTATGGGGACGTTTTTGGTACAAGGGTGCTTAGGGACAGTTTATCTGGTTGCTTGGATGTTTAGCATTTGTGAGCCTTACTCGATTTCCCCCCGTTTTAAGACCCGATTGAAAGAAATTCTGATGCCGAAAAATCCTTCAATACGAATATTCAGGTTTCTCTATGGAGTCATTTCTAGAAAAAATATATTACATACTACCATTTCTAGTTTAAAGTAATAGGATATGCATATTGGTTTGTCGTAAAATCTTTAGAGTTCAGATGAAAAGATAAGTGATGTGAGTGATCAATTAATGTCCTGTAGCACTGATTTACATTTGAGCGGTTCGTTTTCTCGGCGTAGTGGGAAAGAAGAACAAGATAATAAATACTCACTTGTTCATTGATTTTGACATATTTCACCATAGCGTTCAGATGAGCCATACTTTATAAATGCAGTTCAGAACGAGAAAACGAAGATAATGTTTTAGGAACAATTCACGTACTTGTGATTGAAGTCAGATACTAGAGATTGAAAAACATGGTTCAAATTAAAATGATATGTAATTCCTAGTTTCCTGAATAAATGAATCACTTCATCTACGTGAGCAGTGCACGCCTAAATAAGCTGAAGAATCGATCTGTCGGTGTATCGAACAGAAACAAAGAATAATTGTAATGATACAAGAAAATAATTAAGAAATTGAGTCATACACATCACTAAAAATTAACAAAAAATGAAATTAAGTGCTATTTCATACAAATAAAACATTAAATCTTTTTAATCATGTTACGTCGAATGAAAATGGGAGACGGGACCGGGGTTCGAACCCGGGACCTTGAGCTCTGCGCGCTCATGCGTCTACCGACTGCGCTATCCCGTTCGCCACCCGGGCCCGTCTACCATTCTCATTCAACTTGTGAAAACCCAAAGACCTCTGAGGTGGTCTCGTAGAGACTGGGTGGCGAACGGGATGGCACAGTCGGTAGGCGCATGAGCGCGCAGAGCTCAAGGTCCCGGGTTCGAACCCCGGTCCCGTCTCCCATTTTCATTCGACGTAACATGATTAATCTGTTACCTGGCGGTGAGGTTCACCGCAATCTAAGAGCTTTCTATTAAATCTTTTCTAAATTTTTTGATCCATTACCTTACATAACAGTACCCTACAACCGGTTAGTGCTTTTCTTTAACTTTAGCATATCTCTGATCGAACAGATACTTGGAACCCTGTCCGTATGTCAATTCTGTCTGAGGTATTTCTAGTACTGAATATTACATTCTTTACGGTGATTATTCGGAATCGTTTTTCCCTACTTCCCTTCGTAGTCTCTAATATACAGAATTAGTGAAGAATGTGTTTATCGCTCCACGAAAATGTTATGCAAATTTTATTCCCGGACTACCTTGATGAGACCAATACAAAAAGAAATGGTATTAATTAAATGGTAAATGATTTTCGGATTTAACATATCTTAAGACTCGGGATATTTAAATGTATTAATGCTACGTCAATTTATTTATTTAGTCATGTTATCTTTTACGAAAAAACAATAATTCGAGTTTGGGTGAATTTCTTTGTATTGAATGAAGGAATCAAGGAATCAATCAACAATAGTGGGACTGAAAAATCTTGTACCAATAAAGATTTACCTTTCTAAAAAGCATTGAAGAAGCTGAAAAATATAATTGAAGAGGTATTGAAGAAATGAAAATGGTTTTTGTTTTGATCTCGATACTTAAGTAGTATGTATGAGTATTTGATGCCGTTGTAAATAAACACTCCCAGTATCCTGAATCAATTTCCAAGTACAGTTTACGAAAATATCTTTCCGACAAGATTTTATTCTGTTTTGAAACACATTGCATGTTCTTGCAATATATTGAAGACTAGGAATGCATAATTTACTATCTTACAGCTTTCAACAATATGACAGGAAACATATTTCCTTTATCTAATGATTTATCATGTTTATTGCTTAATGCATTGAAGCATTAATATTCCATATTCCAGTATTTTTCTCCTTTATTACAGTCAAATATTTTCGTTTCGTTCGTATTCTTTAGTTCCTTCCTTGCCTATATACTCGTACAAACGGAGGATGAGATGTTAAGAAGTGGGGTTGATCAAGATATCTCGAGATGTCCCCGTACTCGGTGTATTCGAGGATCCCTCGAAAGACCAGACCTATTTGGTGGTTTGTCTCAAACTCGTGGATTAGGTCTTAAAAAAAACTTTACTAATACCTTTTTGGAATATATTTTATTTAAATTTTGAGGAGCATTTATTTATTTGGAGACAAGCTATACATATTGCATTCTATGTGCATATGTATTAATGACAATCAAATTATTTTTATGACACTGATATAAATAAATCACATAAAACACTTGTTGATATTTAAAATTCACAATTCACATTGGTTACAGGATGTAACAACGTTTCAAGACTATGATTCAGACCTCCTCTTCAGGTTCATTATTTCCTTATTCTTCTACCACATACTAGATAACATGCAAAAAAAAAATACTCTAACAAACCAGCACAAATTATAAGTAAAATATAAAGGAGAAATAAAATAAGCAAACATCAAACTTACTAAGTGTTGATATTTTGGTAATAAAAGTTATTGTGATTACCACTTGTCAAATTATAAAACGATAACAAATTTACATATTTTTCAAATCATTTGTCTGCTGTGCGTACTCTTTTTATGCAACAATATACCTCGACTTAACTGTTTCATTCTGCAACTTTAGTCATTCAGATTCTGGGTGCAAGTTCGCGTTCGCCGGAATGGGGTAAATATCGCATGACTGTTTATAAAATAATTGAGTAATGCTTTGCATGAAATATTAAAAAATAATTTTAGAAAAGTAAAAAACAACATGCTGTGGAGTCATATTTTGAAAATTTTTATCCGTTGACACAAAAAAGTACAACTTTTATAATCATGTTACACACACAAATATAGGTTCGTATATTTACGGTATCCTAAAGAACTATCCTAATATTTTGGTTTTCCATATTTCCCTACAATATAAAACCCATTATATCACTTTTTTCTTGAAAATACTTATGTAGCTACATGCTACATAGTGACATTTACTAATAGTCACCAAAGCCAACTCCCACGGACTTGACTCCCATCATTACAAGGAGACCTGGTCGACTGTTAGACCCTAGCAACGGGACTTGTTGATTTAGAAACAAGAAGATCAGACTACTGCGCGCTTCACTGCGAGTGAAATCAGTCTACCGCTCTTCCTCACGGGAAGATTCATCGCGTTCTAGTACGGGTTCACAAAACCCACGAACACTATCAACGTTAAAAATCAATGCTAAGTTCAACTCGGCGTCAGAACTATTTACTCGCCGAATTATTATTCGAGACAAGTGTTATTATTCAGTGACTTTCTCAGATTTCCACGGACTTTATGTATGTACTGCATGTGAGTAATATGCATTGATTTATGTCCTATCAGGAATTGTTTTGAACTCATTTAACTGTTTCAATCATCACTAGGAGACCTATGATTGAATGACCATGTATATTATTTCATGTACCAAGTTATGTACGTTTCTCGTTCTCAGTCTGCGCACATTAAATGACCTGTGTTTTTTAAATTGAATCTACATGTACATAATTTCTTTTAGTGTATTTAATTTTACCTTCTCTTATCTAATAATATTTTGTGGGGAATTCATTCTCGAACACGCTTGCTACATTTAAATATTAATACCAATCAAGCACTTACAATGATGAATAGCTCCCCGACACATAGAAGATTGTGTATCAAAATCTGGTGTCCTTTCGCTCCCAGGAATCCAATCTGCTCCTTTGACCTCTTCCGTCGCCACGGAGACTTCTTTGCCTGAGGACTTGTTGGAAACTCCGACGTCACTCACCGTTCTTTCTCTAATGTTGGGCGTCGCGATGTTTATGACTTTTAATGAAGAGGTTCCGAAGTTTCTCTGCCTAACTGTGGGGAAGTTCGAATCAAGGCTAATTTCACTCTTCAAAAGCGGGAAGTGATTGCGAGCAAAATTTGTATTTTACTGAATTATGAGAGAAAGTAATGATTTCTGTTTAAAAAAATTATGCGTCACATATGGGAGTTGAAGAAGTGTAGATGTGCTGTGCAATTAGTGGGATAAGAATCGAAAAGTTGTCCTTCAATTCGTTAACGTCGCTTATGATGTAAAAGTAAAGTAACGATGTAAAAGTAAGCAGGGAAATGTTAATTAAAGAATTCTTAGAATCCGTTTGTGGTGATTATTATAATTAACAAATTATGAGGTGCCCCCGAATACTTCTTTCACAGAATTACACAAATAGTGTTCGACGAATAACGTTAATAATAAAATTGTTCTTAGAGATAGGAATATAATATCTTCCCCAAAAGGCCTCTAATTGTGTGATAACTAGTTTTTATACCTTGAATTTTATCGCTTATCATTCACAAAGTACTATCGCATTTTACGCCTCTATGAGAAAACATATATGGAAAACAGACTCTATATGCCTACATCTCTTGCAATTACCTCTCATGGGAGAGGAATTTAAAGAACGTGTCTTGTAACTATATTATTCTTATGATATTATCTCCATTGCAAAGTACTCCTTTCGCTTAAGTCCAAGGAAACAATGCAATTAAGATGTGGAAAGTAGGATGTTTACAATAACACTTCTGTGTTGCAAAATCAAATTAAAATAATTCGACAAATTTTCATGGGAATGTTGATTCCGATATGCTCTTCGTCTAGAGGTTAGTGGAACTAATCATACTTGCTACGTTGATTTGTTACGAAAAACCATCTTCTATTTGTTAAACACTATATATAACACTATAAATTAATATAAATCTGGCACGTATAAGAATAGTGGTGTCAATCTCGTTATACATTGTGGTATATAGTTTAAAAGAAATTACTGAATGCGTATTAAGCAAATATCATGATTAATCCTCTTCTAGACATTTTACGATACTTATATACTTAAAAATCAGTATTGTATAAAAATAAAACTAGATTAATTTCATTTTATCATTTAAATATTATACCATCATTTGGAAATAATACTTGTTCTTAAATATTCAAAAATGAAATCGACAGCTTACCCAGAATCATCGTCTAGTTTATTATCAATTATCTTTTGATTAATTAATACCCACGTAATACGCCAAAAACCTTGATAATTATAATTAATCAAAGATTTCTTATCAATTTTATAACTTAAAATGATCTACGTCTTCATACCATATATGGAAATTTCATAGTGAATATTTGCCCCGTGCGTAAATTATTCTTAAATAATATAATTAAAATAAAATAATGTTTTTAATATATTACCTTTATGTTAAGTTTACAATTTGTGCCCCATCCATACCTGCTATCTTCAAAACTATGTTGAGCATAGCGAAAACCAATTTGGGGGACTTGAAAGTTATTTCCCAAATATTTACCAAAAGCGAGAAAAGTAGCACCGTCACTGAATGGGATGTTATCGCGAGTTCTTTTCAATTTGCTGTGCTGGTCATTTTAACGCTTTGATGTTTGGTGACCCTAGACGAGGTTGTGATTTATCTTGTACCAATCGTTTGATTCCAACAGGTTTTATTAGTCCCCTCTACCTTGTCAGGATCCAATTCTTTTAAATCTGTCCACTAGTTCTCATATCGCGTTGTCTGCAGGACTTAAGATCGTTTCTCTGAGATCGAAAGTGAACACAACGATGTCCCATCCTTCACTGTTACATGCGATGAGTTCAGCGAACTCGAATTCTCATACACGCCTCTTTTGTATTTAAAACGTTTCCACGCAAAATAAAGACAGGAAGGGAATTGCATTTCGCCACGACTACCACAAGAGTAATTTAAGATATTTAGATACGAACTTATCAGATATAACTAATTTTGTGGATGACAGTTACCTCAATGATAAAATCTATAATAGTAAATAATTGTTGCAGCATAATTTCCCGTCTGAAACTAGAACGTTTATCACACGCCATCATTCCTAGTAAAGGGAATTTATCTAAAATATTAATTTGATGTTCGTTTAATATATTTCGGATGGTGAATGAAATTTTAGTTATTTATTTAGAGATATTTTCAGTGATTAGTTTATCTTTTAAATGATGACTATTCACTAGTCTTCATGACAAATACGTTCACCACTTTTGGTCACATTGTGGTGAAAAGCTCAATATTAATTTATTTGACCCCATATCAAACATGCGCTTTGGTTGTCGTAAAAATCAGCAACGATTCCCCGTTATTTTATCAGAGCCTCGACGTACGGAGTATATTTTAACGGGAAAATTAAGTTATGGATGAAAATGATGTACATTTGTGGAATGCGAACGAGTGGTGTAGTGGTTAACATACGTGCAATCAAAGCAGGTATACCGAGTTCGATTTCTGGCTCGTCATCATATTCAACTGACTTAAATTTATCACACATCTTCTCCTCGTTTAGGTTACACGGAAGAAATATAAGCGGGAAAATAATAATTATTACGTCAGCTCACTAAATTCATCTGGCACTTCTGAACTAATACGACAGCAACTCCAATCATCATTTCTCTCAGTTTAAGTACCAACGTTAATGAGACCATGATAATCTGTAGTGGAATCACCTCCGTGCTTCCTCATACATGTTCAATCATATTTACCTCTGACCCATCACTAGCGTCGTGGGGAAGCCCCTGAGGAAAGCAAAACGCTGTGAGATTGTCCATTGTCACTGCTTGACCTCGCTCAGCGCTGCCCCTTACCTCTCAGAATATCTTGCTCGATCACCGGAATAGATGGGGTCGTATCAGAGGTTTTCCATCGTCAAGGAGTATAATAAAAATGTGTAATTAAAAGAACATTTGTGATAATAAGAACCCAGGTATTCGCTAGAAGTATGAGAGAAATTCAAATAAATGAAGAAAAAATGAATTGAATGTCAACGAAAAAAGTTGATTGTAGACGACCAGTTGTTGACTACATTCAAATTCACTAGGATGTGATGCAGACGTTGACTTGTGGGTTTGTGCATACGGGTTGGCAAAAGAGTCAAAGGCAGCAGTGTACGAGAAACCGCTTGAAACAGCAAGCTTCACAAAATGAGGGTACACGAATTTCACGATTGTTTTTTTTTCAGTCCAAGGCGCAAGCTTGAAAGTCGTTTTATGAAATTTCGGTGCATTCTATTATCAATGAGTTGCAAGTAAGGGTGTTAGATAGATTAGAGTGTGGATGGGCCCAGCTAAAAGAACCCCGCACGTATACCTAAAAGGCCTTTTGAACCCCTTAGTACAGTTAGGTTTATTCCAACCCCAGGACATCGCTAAAGAACACCATTAGCCTTCCTGATATCATCTAGACTCAGGAAATATGAACCAAGGTAACGGTATCTGGTTTGGGCAAGAGCTTCGCACAGAACACATGCGTGGAGATCTCCTCCATTCCGCATCTCCTACACATTGGATCCTGACTCATCCCTATAATGTGTAAATGGCTCCCTAGGATATTCTGACCTATTAGTAGACCTACTGTTTTCCTTATACAACTCGTACGTAAGTTTAGTAGGACNTCTAGGATATTCTGACCTATTAGTAGACCTACTGTTTTCCTTATACAACTCGTACGTAAGTTTAGTAGGACCTTCTTGTATTCTTGGTTTGGTCCAGCAATTAACTCGCGGTCCTGCCTAGCTATATTACGTGACTTCCAGATGGCGAGGTGTTGCTGGTTTGTCCAATTGCCTCACCTTTCGTGGAGATATTCCATAGAAGGGTTCTGGGCCAACAAAGTGTCCCTTAGATTCCAACTTTCCCAGTTTGTCTGCCTGCACGAGATATATCTATATAACAAGGACTCGATAAGAATGGAACAGAGTGCACCTAAAACTATTGAAAATAAGTGCTATGAAATCGCCGATATTTACATAATAGTAGCGGCACAGGGTTACCAATAGGAAAATGAAAAAAATGTTAATTTTATTTATGGGGCTTTAAAAAATGTTAATTTCCCCTGATTCTCATATACTTAGGAACCCACTAAAGGATAACGGTTTTATTCACAGAGTATCTCTAGCATCCGTTGGCATTGCTACACAAGTTTGGATATTGTTCTAGAGGCACGTAGTGCCCTTAGTGCTACCTGACTGTCGCTACATATATTAATGCGGCCACTAAATCCAGACATATTTTTTTATATGATTAACGCAGGCTAGTATAGCAAATACGTCGGCCTGGAAAACTGTGGTGTATCCCCCTAAAGTGAGGTGGAGCCTTGAATTACGCCCCCACATCCCGACACCAGTTCCCGCTCCTGTCCGCGAGCCATCTGTACACCAAACGTGACCCCCAGTCTGGAGAATAGTCCTGGTACCCGTGACACAAACCTCTGTCGTGGGGATAAGTAAGGGTGTTATCAATGTGTCTTCTATGCACCTTCTGACTACGCTCAACTCACCTTCTCAGCCCAATCGTGTGACGTTGATTACTGTCAACTTTTGAGCCGAATGGAATGCTCGCGCAGTGTACTTAAGTCGACCACATAGTCAATTGCTGTGGGCGTGAATGGAAAACCCAATCATCTTTCACCAACCATTTCGAAGGTCTAGTGTGTGAGTCAATATTCATATTTTCCTCATTTTAATTAAAAAGTTGTTTTATTTCTTCGTCAATAAGAAATTGTCAAATATGTGGTACAATAAATTAATTTTCTATCTGGAAGCAAGCAAGGGACTATCTCATCAGTTCCAATCAAAGGGCTCCAATCAAACTATCAAAGTCGTTCGCTATTAATCTACAAAATATTTGACAAATTTTATTTTCAATAGTTAAATTAGAACAAATATATTTTTATCAAGTCTTCAAATCATTCTGGAAATATTGCCGCGCTGTTTATTCCTAGATCGTTTTGGGATAAACACTTGACGAACGTTTCAAACGAAGCAAAATATGGCATTTTTTTTAAAGCAAATAGGTAAATAAATAAAATAACACAAGTAACTTGGTCAAGTTGGCTCTTTGATAGATCATCAAACCTCACTATTTTGTAGTGTGCAGGATAGTCGACTATTGTTGACCAGAACGATAAAAGAAAGGTACTGGGCATTGACAACGGTCAACTAGTGACCTTACAAAATAACATTCTGAACCGATGGATAAACATTAGGATGCCCCTTATACGGGACAATTTTTTTTTCGCGAAAATTAAAACGCATATTTTTTCCGACATTGTCCTAAATGCTCATATTCAAAATATTGTACTCCTAGGACGATGTTAACCCGTGTCGAATTCACATCAACGTTGCTATATGTTTATAAAAGCTCAATTTGCAAACTATTGGGTACCGGTGGATCGTGTAACCGTGTCTACAGTCCGTGTTTTTCGTCCAATCAACTCGAAATTTTTACAAATATTTTAAATTTGTTTGATAAATATAAGGTAAAAATTGCAAGTTGATTAAACGGCAAAGACGGACTGAAGACAAGGTTGAGCACTCCGTTGAAAACTACAATTTCAGATAAAAATCTTTGATGGAGCTTTACAATTTTTCCTTAGTTCATTACATTTCAAACGATTTGTAATTTTTGTCAGAGCATTGAAACGTGTAGTAAAAGAATTTCAAGTTAGTTGGATGAAATTCAAGAACTTGGGAAATGTCTGAGTGCTACGCTAGTGGCTCCGATTTTAGTGGTCTATGTAGGAAACATTGTTATAAGCAATTAATTCAGCACTCTAGGTGTTGGGAAGAAACACAAATGAGACATATTTAAAACAATAATTATTTGTTATTGTTTTATAATTATATTTCAAACATAATGAAGTAATAATTGGGAATACTTTCTCCTCAAAGTTTCTTTTTTACAGTCAGGAAGCAATTGACGATGTTCTTGAACATAACGGAATAAGAATAGTTTCTGCTCGTCGGCAGTACTAAAACCATGGAAGTGTTGTATTAGTTTTACAGCCCTTTCAGCTATCGTTGACAGCTTTTGAAGGGACGAAACAATTTGTTAGGTTTTAAACGACTCATTGTTCTCCCATATAGAAAGATATCGTTGGAGAAAACTACCTTCAGTTTCCAAGAGAGGGGAAAAGTCTTTACTCTTGATAGATATAAAGTCATCTATATTAATTTCGGAAATAAAAGGAGAAAACGAATAAAAAATTGTGTACTGCTGGTTTAGAAAATGTTCATATTAATGAATAAAATGAATTTCTTTACTGTAATTTCTTGATAGTTTTTTCGCGAAAATTAAAACGCATATTTTTTTCGACATTGTCCTAAATGCTCATATTCAAAATATTACTGGAATAACTGATGGTTAAAAAAGGTATTTCTCTTTAAGTAAACGTTAAGTCAAAATGGAAGTGTTTGAGTGAATTACAGAAACGCTCCGTAATTCAAAAATAAACAATGAACCGTTGAGGTCTTCATAAAATGGATATATCGCTACCCTCTGACCACCTGGTTTTCTCTACTCAAATTTTGCACAACTCTCTCTTTCGATTCTTCATCCACAGAATCATCAAACAGTTCCAACTGCCACTTTGTCCATAAAGTACCATAAGTGCTGAAAAAAAACTTCTGCAGATATACTATATGATATAGTCTACGTTTTCATACATTTCAGAGATTTCAGGAAAGTCTAGTCTTGAGGAACGTTTACAGCAGAAACACATTGAAGCAATGACCTTATATAACAGGTCACAATGAATACACTAATGTCCTGTATAGCGGTTTTGTCTTCGGGGGTTAGTTAAAATTGAGAGCTGAGTAGAGATGTTTTTAGACAATAAAGTGGAATTAGATAAAGAATTTGCACTCGAAGATGAAAAGCTCAACCAACTCTCGATAGTCGTGTCTTCTCTTCTTTTGTAGTTGAGGTCGATAGAAGTCCGAAAATGTGTCAATTTGGCCACCGTTCCAGTGAGCCTCCACAATTTCTTTACAGACATTGATTTAGTCTGGCATAATATTTTTCCCATTTTCTTTAAAATTCTTGAAAAAACGAGATGTTTGGGTTTGTGTTAATTTAGTGAATTTTTGCTCCGAAAACTCTTCATGACAAGGTCATAAACGTGATGGCGGCAATCGAAAATTATCAAATCCGTGCTTAACTTCTGTTTCAAAAGCTTACAGGCACCATTGATACGACATGTATTAGAGCCGATTGTATCACAACAAAGGAACTACACTATGTCTTCAAGATTACAGTTTGAGATTACATTCGAAACACCTTGCACCCGCTCCTTTTCTCTGGAATTGTCCAATTTAGGAACAGCTAGAATTTGATATTTATATCCGAATAAAATTTCTATAGGAAGATGTTATACTTTGGCATTTCGAACATACAGAGGCGAGGATTCTTTGGCATTACAAATCCAGACTTACTTGTAAACTCTTGCCTACGGAGATTAGAGACATTTTGATTTTTCTTTGCATCTTTTTGGAGGTCCCTCCAGATCTCGTATAATTTAATGACTTTTTACACTATTTGGAAGTGATTTATTTGGAATCCTCACATTTTTTCAAAATATATTGCGCTCTTGAACAGTGAGATTAATACTTTCGTTCCAAGATGATTTTACAACACGAATATTGCGAAAAAACACCGCGAGCTCCTCGCGATTTGACGGATGTTTACAACCGACAAGTTGATGATTCACTTCCCCCACCGGAAATATTCTTTATTTGAGCTACAAAAGTCCAGTGACATGGTAGATAGCTAAAGCAATCCACACTTGATAAATGACAAACTGCTAATGTATACGAGGACTGTGAACGCACGTGCAATTTTGTAAGCGAGCAGAAATTGACAGATTTCTGTGCAAGTTCGAACATATCCGTCATCGTCCCGCATCTTCGATAATACACAGAAGAGATGCTAAATCTCCATTAGAAGATCCAGTTTTTGGTTAAGTTTTTGGAATAATGATAACATTCGATAAAATAATCTTCTAACATTTTCAAGCAACTCTCAGATTTCTTGAATCAAGAAATAATGTCCGTTACTCTGAATTTGAGGTTCTGTTTGTAACATACAAAATTTATCTCGCCGTTTAGTTTATACAATTGACTTGAAATTTTTATCCGACTTTTCAAACTTCATTCTAAATGTATGGTAACAGCTCAAGTCGATTAGAATGAAATGATGAATGTGGGAAAAGTTCCTTTAATATTGTATTAATTATTTTAATATAACAACTTTGACGTGAATTCGGCACGGTTTAATTTCACCCCAGCGTGATAATATTTCATATACTGGTTTTTGGGACGAAATATAAAAAAATAGAGGGTATGCGTTCAAAAATAAAGTAATCAAAAAATAAGGGACACCCTAATAACCATTGCCCACTTGTGTACTGGAGATTAAGGAGAGTTACTGTTCGTGAGACAACTCTCTTCGTTTTGAGGTTCCTCTGTACCTGAATACTGTAAGTAGTGTTTTTGGTATCGATCATTTATTGTTGTTAACATCATTAACGAGAGAACAGACCAAACTTAGTGCTACCGGATTGCCTGTTCACTTACTCGTCATATTCATCTCTATTCTGGTAAAGTACTCTTATCATTCGTCAAGAATTACACCCATTTTTCATTCTTAACTGAATAAACGAATATATACTCAAATTTATATAACTTTACCCACAATAAAGCATTATGGCTACCTAATACGAGTTGCCAACTTCTACGAATAATTTTGTAGTCTAAGTAATAACCGAATAAATATAAATAGTAGTCACAAAAGCGAATATTTGCTGTAAGATAATACATGTTAATAACACAACAAACTAAGGCACAAGGTAAAATTCGTTCCATACGATCGATGAAGAAAGAATAGAACAGCTCTCCAAGAGCAAGTGAATTGAATGTTGGAAATAGATTTAAGTTTCCAGAAATCCGGAAGTACTGCTAACATAACGCGAGGTACATTTATTACCTTTATGGTCGATTTTGAAGTAAAAGCGTTGGCTACACTGTGTACAAACCCTGCCTGAGAGGCGAACGGAATGGCGCAGTTGGTAAGCGCATGAGAGCGTTAAGCTCATCTCCCGAGTTCGATTCTCGGTTCCGTCTCCCATTTTCATTTAACATAACATATTTAACTTATTTATTGTTGAGAGCAGTTACAAATTTCCCACGACCTCGTTGACGACAGTAAACTAATTTATTGCTACTACTTTAAAATAGACTAATAAACACAGTGCTTAATTCCCGTTCATGCTTTTTTTCCTAGGTTACATTTCCTATGAGTAAAGTTACATGACTTCAGAACCGCCATAACCTCACAATAATCAACGTTATCAGAAGACTTGCCCTCGTTATTCTCCAACCAATTCGCACAATTCCGATACATCTACAGTGTGGAATGATCGATACTTAATATCGACTTCAACATTTCGTCTGTGCCATCGAGTGAACTCTGAAGAAGAGACGAAAGCTTCTTCGAAGGTCAAACGCCGAAGAGACGCGGCGGATCTCCCAGGTGAAGCGTCGTTTGACACCTTTTTTGGCGCTGACTATTAAATTGTTATTGATGGAGCAGGATCGAGAGAAAGCAAACAGGATTACCTATCAATGTTGCTAATAGAAGATTTCATTTCTTTCTCTAACATTTCGTTAGAGAAATTAAATTGAAACCAAGTTACATTCTCATTACAATTAGGAGCATGTATATCATTATAATAGTTGTCTTTATTAATAATTTGGCGGCGAAAGTGATCAGGGTTTCTGGAAATCAGTTTGCTGTTGGCAAGGGCTTGTGTCTGACTAAATTAATCGCGTAACGTGATTGCTGCCAACCTGTAATAAAACACGAAAGAAAAATATAGGGCATCACTAGTTTTCAGTCGGTGAGGTACATTGATGGTGATCATTCATGTTAGGAGGTCGATTCATTAATTTTGAATTAAAAAGACTAGTATGTCTAGTGAAGAATTTTGCTTAGCATAAAGAGTTTTTGTTCTCTTAGAAACCATTATCACTGCTTTAACAGATACTAGACTGGCAGAACTGCCTTTCTCAATGAGAATACTTTGCTGGATTTATATAATATTGGTATCAATATATTCAATAGCATGGACACTAAATTTATAATTTCATTTATTATCTGTGTATAATATGCTTGAAGCACTTAGATATTAAAAGTTGGTTTTTAAATGATAAATATTAATTTTCAATTATTGTATCTGTAAAAATTATTATTTTCGTGATCCCTGTTTATATAGTTACTTTATATCCACTGTCAAAAGTTAATCTTGATTTTCTGTTCTTATTCGTGCTCACACAATTCAGCTCACTTCGATCACATGCAATTCGACAATCCGTTTGCTTCCGGAGAGGAAAGAAGCAATATTCCCCTTCGTGAATATATGTAGTGTTTGCTAACTCAAACCCCATGGTGCGTTAAGTGATTCATGGATGGTATCTTAACTATTTAGAGAAGTTCATCGTAATTACAAGACTATACAACATTAATTTTATTAGCAGTTATGTGAATTTTATTTTTGAAGTAATGTGAAATATTAAAATTATGTGAAATAAGACAGACAAAAATATATTTCATACTTCCAATGTAAGAAAGATTTAATTAATGTGTATTTTTTTGAACAAGTTCATTGCTTATTAACATGTACACTTGACTGAAATGATATTTATATTTTTAATCTAAGTATCGCTATTTTATCTTCCGAAAATAAAGGGCATACCGAAGCGAAATAATAAAATGATCCGATCCATCAGTCCGATGTGACGTAACTGCGAACCGTTTTCTTTCTTTAGTTGAAGAGAAGTAGCTAATATTTATGCTATTAGTCAAGTGCAGACCACTTAAACCCAAAACCAATACTATGATTATTGTGTTAACGACTGAAACAGGGCCTTTTAAGGAACGCCCAACTGTTACATAACTTGTTTGTGACGTACATGAAGAATTAAATATGTCTGTTGTTCGAAACCAGGAAACAAAAAACAATCCTTTGTCTGAAAGTAATACGTCTATGGAAGACAAAAGAACACCATCTTTTGCTGGAGTGACAGGCTGTGATTTACACGAAATATTGGTTACAAATTCGTGTCCCTGCACGACGCGAGAGGAGTAGAAATAACGAGCACTATTTTAATCGCATCGCCCTTGCTGCCCGGAACTGCATTGACCTCCAAGGTGAAGAGGGTGAGGAGAAGGAGGAGGAGGGTGAAAGAAGAAGAAGAATCACGAGCTTCGCTTCAGAGGGCGGTGGTTGTTTGGTTGCAAAGACACGCGAAGTATCGACCTGGGGCTTCCGGGTCCACATGCAATGGACGAATCTCAGAGGAGACAGAAATCCGGTGATGCCAACTCGCCAACTCTCACTCTCCGGATGTGACGTGACATGCAGGATCTACCGAGGAACGTGTCGGAATATTTGCGAGAGTTGTCACCAATCCTAAGAGAAAACTTCTCGGAGATATTTTTATCGATTTTACTTTCGTTTTACTAGTCACTACATCGAGATTCGGTTTGCCCGGATCAATTTGCTTGTATCGCAAAAAAACAAAACAAAAACTATTGACTTCATTTAATGTACAGTGCTATTGATTAATCACTGCAATTGGTAACACTTTTAGTATAATACAATTTCACAATCCCTGCAACAATATTTTGTGTCAGGGTGTATTTCTCAACGCTCAAATTTGATCTTTATCCAGGTATATAATAGAATACAAATGAAGCTTAGCTTAGCAAATTAACTATACTATTCGAGTGACAAAAACACGCTAAGGAATACATTGTAGGAAGTTTTGTCAACTTTCTTGCTGCGATACGCATTTTCCTATGGAACGTGCGCGTAGTTTTTCATACTTTCTTAAGTTTTTGGTAGTTGAAAGTAAAACATCGTAATGAGTATCTCAAAATACATAAAGAAGCAAAGTTTCAGATTTTTGTCACAACTTTCAGACAAAATTTTTCAAAATACTGAAGCGTAAATCAATACTCTCTACTGGATCTCCACATCATCTGAAAAAAAAAGAAGGACGGGTACAAGTTATAGTAAATTTTTCTAGTTTGCTTTTACAAATAAATATTTTCCTTGTAGAGATTCATATAATAAATCAAAAACAGAAAAAGGCGCGATTTATTTTACATTTTTGAGTTTTTTGATATTTTCCCAACTTTATCGAGGAGACAAAGTTGAACTTTGCAATCAGCGCCCTCAAAACCACTCTGGAGCAAAAAATCATAACTTTTGTAAATGTTTCTGGGTAGAAACACTTAATAACTTGACCATACGTTGGTAAAATATCTCCTTAAACCAATATATCATAGGCCCGTAGTTGAAATTTGCCCATGAATATTACATGTGATATACTTTCCGAAGTACAGTAAAAAAAATGTTTCCTTATGTTTGTTCCTTCCATTGTACCGACAATATTGCATGAAAAGTAAATATGTCTTGTTAACTGGCCCAATATCATTAAAATTACTAGTATATATGTTTAATGAGTTTCCTGAATGGAGGTGGAATTAATACTGTTCAAATTCCAAATATTTATTGTCATGTTGTTTGAAATAATATCGACGTAATATGACAATCACCTCACTGTGGCACAATTTTTGTGTCATGCGAAACAAAGTTTACATGTTAAATACACTCAAACTAGAATAATTGTTTCAACGCATAACTTTTACTTAATGGTATGCACACTCACAATTATATTTATATACCCAGCACGTATACTACATGGGACCGCGAATAATGTCAGATTGTTGACAAACCAAGGTTGGGGCATGGCTTATGCAAAACTCATCAACGCGTTGGGAGGTATAACCCATCAACGAGTTGATGTAAAACTCTGAATGGGAGAAAACCTCCAACTATCTGGAAATAAATATATAAATGGAAAGAAAATATCAGTAAAATTAAACATGTAAAATTATCAGAGCTGATAAAAGCTCTTTTTTGAATATTATGAGAATATATGTTTATTAATTCTTATATTGATTTCGAAAATGAGGATTAGAGATTTAACATAAAGAAGAAGTAAACATAGCATCTCGAGTACTAGGACCTACATTATTAAGATTAGATTGACAGCCTCTTTAGATTCTAAATCTAACTTGTTTGTTAAAGAGCTACTCCTGCTGAAAGGTTGACATTTGCAGCATCCTGGTGCGTCAACAGCGCGTTCTGAGATGCACGCGAGCGAGCGTCCGGCGACGCGGACACGCGAATACTTCCCTTCTGCAGCCTCCACTTCATTCCTAAAACGGACGCCATGCAGTGATAAGATACATACGTAGGTATGTCAGTAAATAAGTCGGAAAACTAGGTAGAAACAATAATAATCAAACTTCCTGACATTCATTTAATTTTTTGACATAATCACTCTGTACATTCAAATACTTATTTCATTTCTTTACAAGTCCTTGAAAGACGGCGGCAAAGAAGCCATTTGGTTGCTGTCGCAGCCAACGAATATCCTCTCGGATGACGGTATCATCAATTTTAATTTTAGGTGAAAATCATTGGGGGCTAAGTCGGGACTGGTGGATGTTCGATGCGTTGCCAAAGAAATGTTCGTAACAGCTCTAACGTTGGTCTTGCTGTGTGAGGGCGGGTATTGTCAGCAAGAGGAATCACTCCATTTGTCAGGAGTCCAGGTCGCTTGCGACAAATGGTCTGTCGGAGTTCCCAGAGAGTGGTGCAGTGCGACGCGGCATTCAGACTGTGAGGTTGGAATTTCTGCAGTATGATCCCTGCATGTCCCCAAACACGGTGAGCATAACCTTACGGGCTGATGGAATCGTCTTAAACTGTTTTTTTTGTTGGGGAGGTGTATTCATTCCATGGAAGATAGTTTGAATTCGGGTTGAAAGTGGTGAAGTCATCTCCTTCCTCAGTGTACCGAGTGACATGCTACAACGACAGACCATTCTGTTCTTGTTGTATTCCTCAAACAACTGGCGGGGCACCCATCGTGCACAAAATTTACGAAATTGCAACTGTTCATACACGACGTTCCATGCGACACGTCATCTAGCACTATGACATCGATCGTCACACGCCGGCCATTACGAGTGATATGTTACACACGCTTCACTGTGACTGTTGTTGACACCTCCGCAGGACGACCAGGACTCTCGCCATGTCTGATGATCTGTCTTCCCTTGTTAAACTTCTGGATCCAATTGAACACAGCTTTCCGTGAGATACACTTGTCACCACAAACGGGGTGCATTTCGCGATGCACTACTTCAGTGGACTCGTAACTTAAAATGTATGCGACTTGCCTTCATATTTCACATCTCATTTCCGTAAAACCTCTGCAATGACTATATTTGGTGCGGGGAGAAGATGGGAAAAATAAATTAAAAAATACTTTTGATTTTGTACCTTTTTGTGGAGCTTTAGGGCTCGTCAACAGCAAGGACATAGATGAACTGATTTTAACAGCCTATGCAGGTGAGGAAAAATGCAGTTTTGCACCATACAGAAGAGCCGTAGTGACTCTTCCCCGTGTGTGGGACACGCCGAATATCTCGACCATACTCACTAAAAAACCCTCCTGAATTCAACAAATTTCTAAACACGAAGATGAGAGAAAAGAAAAGGAAACAGTTGCCCAATACATTATATCGAAAGTGAAATAAATTCTGAACATTATAATTTTAAAACTACGAAAAGAAAGAAGAAAATGAAAGAAGAAAGGGGAAGAGGAAAGAAGAATGCAAATTTAAGCCCTCCCAATAACTTGTGGGAGGAGCCCCGATCTACTCATAAAATTCAATAGCTTATTAACATTAACCGTTTCATTTCCGAGAATTGTTGGTAAATCTGCAGCCAGACCAATTTGTCTCCGTATTCTCGTGTTTCTTCTGCAATCAGTTAGTAGGTGACGCACTGTCAGAGAAGAGCTACACTCCTCACAAACGGGTTCATCATCAAGTAGTAAGAGATACCGATGAGTGAGAGGACAATGTCCTATGCGCAGGCGGGTCAGATTTTGTACCTTTCGAGATCATTGGGACATGGTTTTTCAGCTACATCTATGAACTGATTTGAACTCCGCTGCAGTGACGTGAATTTTTGCTACGTCGCTGGTGACGTCGGTCTATGAGGCCGATTGTACGTTATTTCAGCTTTTCGTTTGACCTACTTAAAAATATTATCAAATAAGATATACGAACAAATAAGATGTGTTATTCCTATAATAGAATCACAAAACTGATATAGCACTTTTGTATTTTCTTTTTATTAACAAATTTTGTTTAATTAAATATAATAATTAATGATGTAAGTATTATAAATTAATGTATATAATACAAAAAAATAAAGTTTGATAATAAATTTATATTTCGTACATTACTGGGAATGCCGGCGTGACGGACTGTATGCACGAGTGGTGACGCCGGTCTAGGGGATCGAAATAAATTATAACATAAAGGCAATGAGTGCTTTAACATTGCCCGCATAGTAAACAACCCCCAAGTGCCTGTTTCATTCAACTGACATCGATTCAAGGTTTCCAACTACATTCAGAAGTAGCTTCTTAACCATAAGTAATGTCGGTTTCGTTCTGATCGACGTCACCACTGGAGGGTTAACAAATTTAACTTACTACATTTTGACCTCATTTATTTGGACTTCTGGGTTTTTTACTCTTTGTTTTTCCCTCTTCCTGGGCCTGAAAAAACCTATGTATTTTGTCACAAGTTTAGAAGGTGACTTCACTGACGGATGTTAAGCTTAGAGGACTATAGCAGTCATCTTCTGAGCTTGTAATAAACAAGGTGGGTACTCTGTCCCAGGAAGGGTGGAAAAGAAAGAGTAACAAACCATGAAGAAAGTAAAATAAAACCAGGCAAAAATGTTGGTAAGTTAAATATGATAAAACATTTTATATACCTATAGCTGAAAAAACATATCCCTGATTAATTACTCTCAAGTACTTACTACTAGAGAAGTAGAAGTAGAACTATTACTATATTCTTTGAATTTTAATTAAGCATCTTCCTGTGGTATTAAAAAGACAGTTCTGAAGAAGACTGTGATTTGGTTACAAAGTAGGCAAATAAATTAACAAACACGATAGTTTATAATGAAAAAAATCGAATTAACTAGAGACTCTTTGTAAACAATTCATTAAGCGTAATGAGAATGGAAATTCTATTTAATTCGTTAAGTGAGAAATATTTTGAATGAATGGAAAAGAAATTAATTATGTCGCACCAATGACGATAAATTGACAAATTATTTAATAGAAGTAGGAGCCAAAAAATTTAATTTTAACATGAGTTCGTTTTAGATTTTTATATCATTTCCCCTCTAAGTTATCAAGAAGATATCATCTTGATTTCTGATTATTTCCTTTTCTAGAAAATACTCGAAGAAATCAAAATCGTTTCCCAATAGATATCAATAAAAACTGAAATAATACTTAATTGAAATTCTACCTCTCTAACGAACATTCTTGCCAATTTGCTGATGAATATCAAAACCATATACTATTAATATCAAGGGGAGAGCTTTATTTCTTTCCGTTTGTTAGAAAAACCAATGAACCGATTGACTTAAAATTTCACTGTATATTATTTCCTTGGTTTGCAGCTTGTCGTTATTTATTTCCTAGAGAAAAATGAAGTAAAGTAAAGTGATGTATGTAAATTTAGTAGAAAATATATTATGGGCACTATTTAGATATACGTTGATGAAACCATTACATATACATTAACACCATGTGCAAGATAGTTGTAGATGCAGAAAAACTCTAGAAAGTAAATCTATCTTGTCCATCTTATAATTATAATGATGAGCAAATTATGAAGACAGATCGAGCACTGGAAAGTTCTTTATTCACGGAGTGGGTGATTTGCAGGCAGGGGAAAAGGGTAGGGTGCTAGTAGGCCTTCGATCATATGGAAATAAATAGATGTAAAATCAATAAAATGTAGAATAATATACCTATATTTATTTTAAGGAATGTTAATAAAATATGTGAAAACATTCGCTAAATTAAAAACGAAAAAATCATCAATATATGTAAATATTTAAATACAATAATAAGTGTACAAATGTACATTAGTACGTTGATAACTAATTAAACCTTGGAGCGCGAATAGCGTGAAGAAAAATACCTCGTAACTCGAAAATTTGTGAAGTGTATCAGGTGCAGTATCACATGACAACCCTGTAATTCTTTTTGTTGATGGTGGACAATGGTGTATGCAGAAATAATCTAGCGGGAACGGGTGCAGCAGTCGTTAAGCAACTACATCCATATATTTATAAAAAAAACATTTAATGGATGTGTAATTTACGGCATTGCATCATGTAATATTAACATGCAAATATCCCCGAAAATTTGTGTCCCTTTTCTACGAAAGTGGACGGAGAATATTACACAAATATTGTATTATACTTCAGAGCATTAACATATATGTGCTGGTGATTTCCTACCGTTCCATCTTTAACCTTTCCATTTTCCGCATATCAAAGTTAAGATATTACGTGTTTGTGGAAGGCCCGCCTTGCCACCATGTTGGGCAGAATTTCCTCGCCAAAGATATTATTTGACAGAGTCCTGTGGCAAAGGACCGTGATCTGACGCTACCGTCTCTGCTAGTAATCTGTGACCATTCCTTTATTTTGTGTTACGTTTCAAAATGTTGACCAAAAAAATAAAAAAAAATAACTGAAAACGGAAAGCTGGTATAACGTCATATATGAAATGATGTGATGTGATCAAGTCGCTTTTCAACTCTGCTTATTCGGTAGAATGAAAAATAATGAAGGTATACTCAGGTATTAAACTAAACTCATGAAAAATAAAGTGTATATCTACAACTTAAAAATCATTACATCCGTTCTCACTTGAAATAAATAAAACAAATAGAGGAAACGTAATTATGACAAAAACTTTTTATTGTAAATCGTCTTCTGACGTCACAGCCAAAACTAATATATATACTTATAGACTCGGAAACCTTGAAGCGGTTTTACGGAATCGGAATCTGTTGAATCAATTTACTTTCATTCTGTAATGTATCAAGTAATATTATGCGTTCACGGTAAGATCCCAGTATAGAAAAATTGGAGGATACACAAATCTCCAGCCAAGCGCCTCTTAAGATGATGGCCATATTTATAAAATGTATATGACTTTCAGAATTCTCTCATTNTGGCCATATTTATAAAATGTATATGACTTTCAGAATTCTCTCATTACGTTTATTTCTAGGCGTTAATTGTATTTTATCTCTGTCATGGAACCTAAGAATACGTGTGTTATAGTATTTCAGTACAGAAATAAGAAAAAATCCTGAAATTCACAGCCCTTCCAAAATAATACGATGTAATTATGATGAATCACATGATAATAATGAAATATATTTATTGTGACATGCTATAATTACATTATATTTTTAAGATCGTTTATATTATAACATTCTTAAAAATAGATTTCGAAAATTTGAATCATCTGACTGACTACAATTTTGCCCACATGATTATTCAAATGTCAATACATCATACGCAAAGTTGTATTTTTGATGTAAATTGTATTAAACATTTTACTGTATGTTTCGAATTTTTTATTTTTTTATTTACTTAAAATTATTTTACCATTTAATTATTAGTTAGATGGACTTACCGAGCGTCGGGAGTTTTAATAGGTTTTTCCGCAACCGTTTCACACAATTTTAAGTTAATTTACTTATTTTTAAGAATAAATGAAAGATGTGATGTTGTCTACTAGTAATATGTATATAAATTCTTTCATTTATTCTTAAAAATGAATACTAGTATCGCCTCACCGATACCCAACTATAATTTACTTATCTGAAGTTAATCACACAAATTTAAATATAAAATTAGAATATGGTGTATTTTCCGTAAAAAATGGAATAAAATGATCTTTTCATACCTACATAGAAACTCGCCCGACCCGTCTTCCCTGCTGACGCTCAGGGACTTTGATCGACAAAGTTCCAAGTATGAAGTCCTAATTTATGTTAAGAAAAAAAAAAAATTTATCTTCCACAATTTTGATTGATATGTTTTATTACAAAACAGTCATGTTTCGGGGAGCTTTCCCATCAGTGTTTTACGACGATAAGGAAATAAATACAGAAGAAATCTAAATAATACAATATACAATTTAAAAAGAATGAATAAACCTAAACATAGAAGGATAAAACTAATGTAAAATACGAAGTAATAAACTTTCCCAAGTATCATGGGATCAACATAAATAATTCAGTCACAATTAAATATAAATTAAGATGTCTCGATTCAATCAGAGTATACAGAAAAACAGTGAACTCCTTATTGTTTGATGATTGTCATTGAATTTGGATTGGAGATTGACTTCGTGCTATTTTTCATTTACATACGACATAATTTGAGTAATAATTAAAAACAATACCGGAAAGAGTAGTTAATGTTTTTTTATATTTTAGGAAAGGTGCGTCTCTGCGAATATTGTAACTCTCGGTTCCCAATTTCTCAGGGGTGGTCCAGCAAATAGCAAGTGGTACACTAGAAGGCGAAATTCATGAATGAATGGTAGAGTGCGATATATTAACGCAGAGAAGATAACGTTGCGTCATTGATTGCATAAATCTCGCATATATTGTACACAGTTCCCACGCCAGCCAACACTTTAAACGCTGCAGTGGCCTTGAGCGGCCAGTGGAGTTCCAGCGAGCGCGTGGCCGACTTTTGCAGTTCCTCCACTTTGCATCGGTCGGCGGCCTCGGTAGCAAGCGTTGCATGTAATTACTTTACGAGAGAGCCAGCTCTAATTTACAGTTGAAAATGAATTGCTACATTTACAAAGACTTTCGCGCCTCGGATTCTTCCGTTCATTTGTCTTATTTTTTTTTTACTTCTTTTGGCGGCAGAAGTGTTTTCTGGATCCGGGAGCGTTTATGGAGTTGATCGAGTCTGAGACGTTGTAATGGACGGGCAAGGTTGCTGTTTCTTTTGCATGCGATAGGGTTTTAGTCATTATTTCATTAAAGTGTTCAGGATCTAAGATTGAACTAATTAGTTTAATGAGACAGGCGTTGAAAACTAATCATTCTCTGTTTTATTTCTACCATCATTAAATATTTTAAATTAGATGAGATAATGTTTTACACTTCATCTTCGGACATGCCCCAGACGTCATGAAAAAGGTACTCGTGCTACGTTTTTAAATTTGATGATTACGATTCTTCAAGAAAAAAGATCTAACGCAATAAATCAACCAATAAACCAATTACACTAAGTAAAAAAAGCATTTATTTTCTCCTTGCCTAACTTTATTTACGTTTTTAGAAGTTTTCTGAAGTTACAGAAGTATTGAAAATCTTACAACAAATTTAAAAAGCTTGCTTTTGCAGCTGTAGTAGAGATTATCCAAAATTTTGCATAAAAATAAAAAATCAGATTTTTACTTCATCGAAAATCGGTACAAAAATAGTTTATTTTACTTTTTGTGCGTATGATTGTCATTTTAGACAAAATCATATTTTTGAACATTTTTTACACTTTTTGTTCAAAAATAGTGAGGAATTTTTTTCGTAAAGTAACTTTTAGAATTTTTGTGTAATTTAACAATTGTTCATTTTCAATTATCAGATTACTGGATTGGGGCGTAAAATTTCGTTGTCTTGAAGTTGCATTGCAGAAATGAGCTTCTTGATTTTCACTTACTTTTGGTATCACTCTTACGAATCAACCCCCTTTAGTCTCCTATTATATTTTCGTTGAACTCCCCTTCGTATTTATGCTCAAACTTTTTTAAATCGGGATGGAAACGATACCCATATTCTTCAGAATACGCATCTATGCTAATAATATTGAAAGAACCAAAGACATATCAAGTCATATGATTCGAATAAATAGGCTACATTAGTTTAAATAATATTGCAAATTGTTTGACTCAAATCAAAGTGATTCTTATGAGCAAATGACATTATTTCTTGAACTATGATATTGTTTCAAAATGTTTTCTGTGAATCTCTTAGAAGCATACATTTTTGCAACTATTTTTGAATTTACTCCAAAGAAATATATGCCTTAGTTCAAAATTGTTGCTAACTTTTATACTTGAGAATTTATTTTGGTTTAGCGATTTTATAGTCTTATCATTGTGTTACATATATTTCTCAGCACTGAAATATCATAAAACTGCTTTTTGTTTAATCTAAAGTTTGAGTATAGAACCCTAAAATTTGAAATCTAAGTGTAAAAAACCTTCTTAATAATAGAATTTCCACTATATGTTAAAAATAGCAAAATTGCAAAGAATACTTTACCTGTTTGCTAAAGCATACTCTTTCAGTTACTATGGCGATTTTCCATGTATTTTCACAAAGAAAAAAAAACACAATAAACTACGGCGAAATATTTTATAACATAGTGTTATAGGGGGAAGAGATGGCTACCGAACAGAGACGTTTTGTTTCTAGGAGTACCGAACAATTTCTAAAAAAAGGACATCTTGCGTTTAGGCCCAAATAATGGGAAGGGGGCGAACATGATAGCTTAGATCACAGAACAAGAATTGCTTGCTGGTTGTAAGGATGAGTGCAGATGTAATGTAATGTTATGAAATGGTTGTGGTTCTTTAGAGGGAAGTATGTGAAGGATTGTTATTGATGATATGAATATACTAATAAGTTTTTAGAATTGTTAGGTATGTACCATGTTTTACGTATGTATGTTATTGTTTTTTTTCTATTGGTTAAGTGTTCTGTAGTTTAGTGTATATGAAAAATATCCTTTTGGTGATGATTATGTAGCCCTGGTGAAGGTATAGATTATATCGAAACGTAACAAAGACATTGACGTAACAAAGAAATTGTTTTATTTGGGCCTAAACGCAAGATATCCTTATTTAATAAATAAGGAGGATGAATATGAGACCAATGAAAAAATATGTATGTCCAAATCGGTATTATGAACAAAATTAGATGTATTTGAAGGAATTATGAACAAATAATTCATACATTTTTATGTTATGTACAAACTTTGGATATATATTAATATGTTGAGGTTTTCGTATTACATATATAGAATTTTCTGAACTTCCTGTTTAAAGTTTTAATAAAGTTTTCGTCAAATGTACAACCAAGAATGTTTACAGTGTTTGATTTTTTATCTTGCGACTTCATTCTCAGATCTTCTCGTCACACTTGTCTCTTATGTTGAAATGTTTCTTGGAGATCTAATCCTAAACGGTTCATTTTATTTATTTAATGTCTTACGGTGTGATTCGGGTCATGATGTCTACTCTTCCACCTAACCACGATTTGGGTGAAGGAATAGGAATGGAGAGATGTTCCATAGTAAGAATGTAGACCTAACGACACTTGACTCGAGTAAAGCCCGCCGCACACGGGGCTGAATTCTCTGCTAAATGGCTTTCACAGAGCTGGGCACACTATCGAGCAGAGTGTACTGCTAAAAAGTGATGTCACTACTTGCTCTGCTGCGTTCTGGCAAGGCAGATTTCTACGCTAGACATCGTTCTATTTTCCTTTTCTCTGCTCTCTGGAGAAGGTAGCCAATAGGATACAAACATTTCGACTTGTGATTTCTCAGTCGGTGGCGTCGACAAGGCCTCTTATAATCTGACTCCATCTTGGATTCACGTGAGTTGGAGCAGACACCGGCATCCATTTTTGTTACCACGGAGTAATCACGTGGATAACGAACGCAACAAATTGTGCACATCAACGGGCTTGGTGTGAGGCCAACCTTGCAGTGCTCTGTGCCTAGCTCTGAGCACGGCAGGGTGCTCAGCTCCAAGCTAGGCAACCTAGCAAGGAAACTAGCAGCGGATTCAGCTCCGAGTGCGGTGGGCTTAAGTGAGGTACACTCAAGTTGAAAACTTGCGACCGAGCGGGAGTCGAATTCCTACTATTCTGCTCAGCGGTGTGGTGGCAGCGAAGACGCTTTTGTAAAACCTCTGTTATCAGTCATTTCATAGTATTTTCATGCTATTTTCACTGAAGTACTTTAAATTAGCAAACAAAACATGTAACAAATAATAAAACTTCGAAGTGGATTATTTGTACCTGAAACAATTACGAAAATAGCGCGAGTGGAGTGATAGATGAAATCGGTCTGGGATATGCGTGGAGCGCTACGGTAACGACCACTTTACACTTATATTAGAAATCGGAATTTGACTGTGAGTTGATTTCTGGAAAAAAGATAAACAAATATCAGCTACCGATTCATTTCTACGACTCATTCATCAAGTCCCATACTCCAAGTGAATGATGTAGTTCAGTTTACGATAAGGTAATTTTGTGAATTACTCAATTTTTTCAACTCAATTAGTATTAACTACTGGAGTACTGTGAAGATACCTTTTCACCCAAAGTGGTTAGATTATTCTATTCAGTTGTAATGTCAGCTTTCTCGGAAATTTTTCCTCGTATAATTATTAAGCAGCGTTTTACAGATAACTTACCTTCTCATGTGGGGAAGTCTGGGCGTAGTCAGGAGTGCCCATATCGGGTACCGTCCTTTGTGCTGCATCATTTGATGGGGAAACAAGAAAGTGAGCTGTAGGAAACATCGAACTATACTCCTGGAGAGCGGTCTACCGATAAGCCAGTGTATAGTGATTTCCGAGCTAATTCCATTCAGGACTGACATTCGAGCCATGTGTGACGTATTGCGATACCACGCACAGGGCTGTACGTACAGGGGCTAAGTGGGCAAGACCTCATAAGTTCGTACCGCTTGCAATGCCTTAGAAGGTATTTGCTCGCTTAGCCCCAGTAGACACAACCTTGGGCGTCGGCTCTATGACTGAGTACCCCAGTACTACGTACTCGTACATCGATGGTATTGACAGGACGTGTGAGTTGATTGCGAGTAGATGGAGATAGACGGTTCCTATTTACGAGTACAACTACGCATGCTGCAATTCAAAACAAGTTGAACCCATTAACTGTCTCGTGTGAAACAGGCATTGAGTTAATGAAGCAGCAACAATTGACGCCTTGGAAGCCAATGTTGCGAGCGCTGTGTATAAAATTCGGCACGCTCTGCCCCAAAAAGTGTCTAGAAAGTTCACATCTGAAAAATCCTGAATGATATTGCATGAATTGAACATAGTGATGAAATAACTGGTTTCGTTAAAACATTCAGGGTTACTATTTCAATATTCAGTTCCATTGGGTTAAAAATATTAATGTAGTAAACACATTACTTTAGTTCAAATGTAATATAAATAAAAATAACCAACTTATTACCAAAAAACAGTTAAAACTTCGTATGATGACGTGGAGAATAATAAACTATTTTACTCTCCGGAGGCAAGCATGAGACCGTCCCATCAATTCTGACCAAGGGTCCTAAGGCAGACGCGGATTTAATATTTCAGCGCACTCCTAAGATAATAATAAAAATTGCAAGCTATGTTTTATAATAGAAAGGGAATACCAACAAATTTGTTTTTCTTAAAATATAGAGAAGTTATTTCAAAAGTACATATTATTCGGAAAATATGGTTAATAAATCTAAATTCGAGAGTAATTATTACAATAGACCGCCGCCCCTAGGTAACAGCCCAGAGAACCCGTATATAAAACCCGCCTCTTCCGCAAGGAAACCGGAGAAAAACCCGGGTGAGGGTAGGAGCAAAAGTTTCGATACAAAACCCTGAGTACAGAAGTTTCGATACATTTTTTGGGTGGGGTTGTAGGACTCGTCAAGGTCATTAGAGCCCTTAGTTTTGGTATTGGTTTCCTAACATATACATTTATTGAATGCAAGATAATGACTAAAAGTTTGTTAATGTAGAAACAGAATGACCCTTTTATGTGTCGTTAGCGATATTTATATTTGATGACTCATTGGAGTCGTTAGTCGGAGAGCTTACGGTCCCAGACATTCACAACAACACTGCAAATTGGATTTGGGTTCCACCCAATTACTACAATCAATTACAAATGGACCAGTATCTTATAAAAAATACCTGTCTCGCATTTTTCGTTTATTTTCTTCGACGATATAAAAATGGATACCCGATTTGTTTAGATAATTTTGAACTCGCTACATTGGCCACACGTAGCACTCTTTGGTTTTAGGAGTCAATGTTACATGAAGCAAATTTAATCTGCTATCGAACGTTAGATACAGATTTTCGTGCAACATTGTTTGTTTCCTGGAGCCGGAGATGCAACTTTGTTAGCCTTAATTTTGTGTCCCTCAGCAAGGTTAAATGCACCAGTGCTCGACACTTCAGGTTTTAGACCTGCATGTATAACTGAACTAAAGAGAGGTATGGTGAAGGGAAAAGTAATCGAAACCGAAGGTTCGGATGTCAACAAATATATAAAAAAAATATGAGCAAAGCTGTAAAATTATGAACTTTGGATGTTGAAAACTAAGGTATTTGCCCTTTGCCGCTAATTTTAAAGACGGTATTACGTTAAGACACTATATTTGTGTATGTTCAGAAATTCTTGGAAGGAACCTTTTAGGGAATCTTCTGAAAGCGAATGGCGACGATGGCATGTAGCCAAGTGCTTCGGCGACAGCTAAAAAGGCGGGCGCTGCTGATTGTGGTAGTTTCCATGAAAGCTGTCTACGACGAGTAGAAGCAGTGCGCGCTTTGTATGCAGCGCTCGTTTTACCGCGCCGGTGACTGAGACGGGGATGACTCCGTGGACAGTCACAGGGTGTCAAGCGCATGACGTAACCAACTCGCTGATGGATCTGCGGTTGACCTCTGGGATAATATTACAAGTCTACTCAGGACTGGAACTACATTTATTTTCGGGGTGGGGGTAAGCTTAGCCATTGGCGCTCCCCCCCCCCAGGAAGTTACAGATTTATCAGTAGGGTATCATGTACAATAGTTAAAAATTAAATACTTTCCTCTATAAAAGTACATACGAAACAAAAACAGATTTTATAGCACATGATCCTTTTGGTAGTACATACAAAGAAATTTTTAACGAATAGTCACCAAAATTCTCGATTATAATGAAGTTCGGAACGTTCCCGAACACAACATGGTAGATATCTCTTATCCTAAATGACTACTCGAACGTTCTCAAATAGTAAATAATAACTTTCATTTTTATGATTGAGAAAGATGTATTTTTTAAAGAAAAATATTTTTGGCGCTCCCCTCTTTCGGTGTTCCCAATAGTTTGGCGCTCCCCATTACCCGGTGACCGGGGCATATGCTCCCTTAGATCTGACTACTACCTGCGTCCACTACAGCAGCGGTCGCGTTCCGGTGGTCCGTGGAAAAATCTGAGCTGAAATTATAATTTTTGATAATCTTTTGAAAGAACTGGTTAGCTATGACATAAATATTAGATGGTTTAATTTCTTTGAATCATATTTCAATAACAGAAAAAATACTGAAAATATTTCAAAAATTCTTCTGGTGAAATTAAAGCCAAATCAGGTAATTTTTGATAATCTTTTGAAAGAACTGGTTAGCTATGACATAAATATTAGATGGTTTAATTTCTTTGAATCATATTTCAATAACAGAAAAAATACTGAAAATATTTCAAAAATTCTTCTGGTGAAATTAAAGCCAAATCAGGTAATTTTTGATAATCTTTTGAAAGAACTGGTTAGCTTTGACATAAATATTAGATGGTTTAATTTCTTTGAATCATATTTCAATAACAGAAAAAATACTGAAAATATTTTAAAAATTCTTCTGGTGGAATTAAAGCCAAATCAGGTATTGAACCAGGTACACGTAATTTCTCAAAATTTTGTTGCATTACTTGAGTAGATATGGTTAATTAAATAAGTATTTGAAATTTTCCTAATAAAAAAGTACTTGATTTTGGTGAATAAAATAAGCGCATTTCAGTCTCTACACCCTTGGCACGGTTGTGTTCATAATCTCTGTAGAGGTGGATTATACATACAGACGCTCTAGGCTCTTGCCTAAGGACTTCGTTCTATTGCAATAATTAATCTTGAATTTAGATCTATTTTAATGTTTACGATTTATTAACAATATTTTCCGAATAATCTATATTTTGAATAATAATACCTGAAATAACTTTTTTGTGTTTTATTAAGTGAAATTTTGTAGGAATCTTGTTTATTTTATAACACATAGCTAACAACGTTTATTCGTATCTTAGCAGTGTGCTGAAATGTTGAATTCGTATCTGCCTTATAGCACTTGATCAGAATTGATGGTATGGTCCCTTACTTACTTCCGGGAAGTAAAGTAGTTTATTGTCATCCACGTGATACGTAGTTTGTATCTGTTTTTCAACTCTAAATTGATTATCATTAAAAATAAATTAATGTGGAATTATTTGACAAACATATCCCATTCATTTATTTGAAAAATATTCCACTTGATTCGCGTATTTTATAACGGTTAATGTAGTGATACGTGAGTTCCAAATGGTTGGCGATCTCTGTACTATACGATCTTGAATGCACGTTTTCTTCTATCGCGTAGTCTTCATCAGATACAATCATTCTGGGATATAGATATATCACTGATGGATTATATTTATTTAAAAAAATCGCTGACGGTCAAACTTTATCTGACTTACCCCCTGATGTTTGATTTTTGTAAAATAAGTTAATGTTATTTTAAATCTCATTAATAATTGTAATAACAATATGATAATGATATATTTTGAATAATAATGTAAATTCTTCAACTTTTAAATTCCCTACATTTAATAATATATTAATCCAATGTCATAGTTCATCGAGATATTGTATTATTTTAATAGTAATATTATTTATTTATACTCAATTTTGGCTTGGTTGTGCACATTTTCTCTGTTTCCTTTACTTTTCTTTTATATTTCTGCAGACGCTTTGATCCGAAGTGGTGGGATGGTCCTTTGCTCGCTTCCGGAGACAGTAAATTAGTTTATTTTCATCCTTTTGGGATTATGGGTTATTTTTTAACTCCTTTCTAACTAAATTTATTTATTTATTATTCATTTCTGCGGTAGAATTAGAAAATATCCTTCTGTTTATCTCTAACTTTCACCGTACGATATTATAGTCCTTGAATTATGTTTTCGACCTGAATTATGTGGCCAATTATCCTTAGACTTCCTAAATATTTTTGCTGATGTTAGCATGTTTAAAATGATTAGTGGGGTAAGAGTAGCAAAGAACTCTTGTAAATATTTTACTATTGCCCCCACATTTAGTGAAAAAAACATGCTAAGACAGAACATGGAGTTGGGATTATTTAAAGCTTTTCCGTCTTCTCTCTCCTATGAAATGATGTACCCTTTCTAAAACCCTGGTCAAATATATCTTAAGAATTCTTCCCCCCCATGGCGTTCCTCCGTGTGGTCTCTTGTTGGTTGGAATCGATGGTGTCAGGTGTGCGTTGTGATGGCAACTGGTCGCTCACGTCAATTACCTCCTCATCCCTCCCTCTCTGTCTTCTCCTCTTGCCCTGAGCCGTCCGCGCTGGACTTTCATCCGAAGGTGAAAGCGTGTATTTGACCCGCGAGCCGTATGGGCAAGAGGTAGGCGGCGCACGCTGGCTCATCACCGCTTCCAGCACGCGCAGGGCGAGTTTTTCCTCTTTCACTTACACTCAAGGGAGGAGGAAACCAGGGAACCGTCAAGCTGTTGACCGGTGTCAGCTCTTTCATTACTCGAGTATATTTCCTCAACGCTAAGCTACATGCTTTGAATGGTTTCCATAATATAATTAAATCTGATGATTTCATTGATTTCCATAAGGTTGAAAAAAAAAAATTGCCAATATTCGGAAGGCATTTTCTCCGAAAGTGTACAAGAAATATTTTAAATAATGTCCAAGTATTATTTTATGGAGAATTATGAAGTCTTATGTAATGATGACATTTTCAATATTTACATAGATGTGAAGAAAATAGGAAAAGGTAAAAATATTTATGAACGAATTAAAATTTAAACGCAAGGATAATAATAGACTCGTTGTTTAACGGTAGTATTTTACAGTCACTTACTTTGTGTATTTTCAAAATTTCAATTTTTTGGTTCTTTGGCACTTTTAATACCTTGAATACTTTTATTACCTTGAATATTCAATGATTATATTTTGTAATGTTTTTAAAGGGTTCTGGGAAGTGACGTAAATTTATCAAATTGATTACGAGGCCAGTCCAAACTCAACGTTCTGCCTTGAAGAGAAGTGCGTATTAATTTAATATGAGAAGAATTAATTTTTATGAAATGCGTGGTGAGAGGGTGCCTCGCTAAATGGCTATTGACTTACACATTGACTTAGATACTTTCCAATGTCTATTGACGTATACCATACTTAAAACTTTGAAGCAAATCTCATTTTTTCAATTCGTTTGTGTTTATACTGTTCAATATTTCAACGTATTCTTCTATATCTTCGTCTCCTTCGCTTCCAACGTACTACCTACTTCTCTCAAGTATATCTTCTCTATCATACTATCCCTAGTATCTCAATATATTTCCTTCCTAGTGGCCTTAACCTCACCACACAATAAGCAAGTCATGATATATATATATATATATATATATATATATATATATATATATATATATATATANAGTATTGAATTTTTATTGGAATTCAATATTTGACAATTTTGGATATAACTATCTTATTGTGAAGTTGCTAAAGTTCGGTGTTAAAATAATTCGAAAAAAATGGGAAGAAGGTTTTTAATGTTAGAAATACAGTGGCAGAATCTTTAAAAATTAATTTTTTAAATGAAATGACTCACTTGCGATTTTTTATATTTTTAGGCATTGTTTTTGGAAATTATATTACGTTAGAATTATGATTTTCTTATCTCACGCTTGATTTGAAAAAGTCGTCCTATATTTTTGTACTATTACCTGTCCAACTGGTACTAGATCCTGGAATACTAGTTACTTTCGTCGTTTCTAATGTTCCTTCAGTGAAAGTACGGAATGGAGTTTGTTCTGAAGTGCAGAAGAGAGTAACCGAAGAAATAAATCAATGGTATGCAGTAGTGACCTCATCACAACAGCCATGGGCACCGCTTCTTCTCTTGTACAGGTCTTACAACGCGTGACCTGTAGAGAAGCAATCGGGCACTCGTTGGTTTTAATTTAATGTGATGGAATATTTAATAAGAGATCTTATATAATTAGAAATCAATTAGAAGCTATTGGAAATAATAATTTGTGAGTATACTTGGGTACTTGCTCTGCACGTAGGTAACTTTTTGTAAAGATCATAACATTTTTCTCTCCCATCACTCCTTGCCAAATGACAAAAATGAGGTAGGTTACTGTAACAAAGATTATTTTCTGGAATTTAGAAGGATCGAATGTTATATTTTAACAATATACTCTTTCTGATCAAATTTAAAAAATGCAAATTGTGGTAAGTTCCTAGATTTTCTCTCAGGTGTTGGCACTGACTACCATATATGAAGAATGTAGATAGTTTGCAACCTCCCTCCTGTGTGAAGCTATTCACGGGTCGATTATCTGTGAAATACCGACAGCATTACAACTGAACTTGTTGCGCCAAAAAAGTAAATTACGCTTACTATTGAGTGTATTAGTTATATTTATCAGGAATATAAAATTCTGGATAACCTTTGTGTATTGTATTTACTGCTTTAACGATACAATAGACCCACTGATAAACAAATGCGTAACACAAAAATATGTCTGATTTGCTACCTGATGACGACTAAACCAATGAACCGATGGTGATGAAATTTGGCAAGGAGATAGGTTATAAGTGCAGGATGATTATAGGCTAACTTTTATTTAAATAATGTGTGGTATGAAAGAGAGAAATGGTGTTGGACAATAAATGTCGGTAAAATTGGGAAATAGGAGTATTATGTTTGCTTGGGCTAGATAAACGGTTAGAGATTGGTGACAACTGTGAATGGCAATAGTTTACCTCAAAGAGTTCTTTAAAAAAGTTCGTGACAGCATATGTCTATCTACATAAATTAACCTATATCATCGACAAAGCTTAAAAAATGAGAAGAGTAAAAATGCTTTAGTTTAAGAGACTAATTTAAGAAGGAAAAATCAATCATAATCAAATTAATGGATTAATTGCTTTGTACATTCGTCTTTAATATATGTATATTATATGTCTTCAATATATGCATATTATATGTCTTTAATATATGCATTCATGCGGCAGAGGTTGTACAGAATGGACGTGGCGATTGTGCTCCTAATTAGTCTCTTAAACGAGTCTGTTATTTTGGTGAGTTCTTCGTCAATGTGATAATTAAGTGTAGTGTTGGTCTATATTTGGCTGCTGAGCATTGTGAATTAGTGTTTCGACGAGTAATTGTGAGTAATTTGGGCGACTGTATAGTTTCAAAATTACTCCTTGTGGAGTCTGTAGTAAATCGATTTCTACGAAACAGTTAAAAGTATCGTGTTCGGGCTGCACAAAGGATTTTCATAGTTGTGTTAAAATGAGTAAGGCAGATATAGATTATTTAACCAGTGAAGGTAGTGTATGGAGATGTGACATGTGCAGTTCGAGCCGACGGCGATGTTTAAGGTTAGATGTACAGACCTCAGAAGGTAAGATTACGCTTGATGATATTATGAAGATTATTAATGAGCTAGCTAATGACCAAAAACAGTCTATTCTAGATTTCAATACGTCTTACGAACATCTAAATGAAGAATTGGACGAAAATACAAGTTATTAAAGGAAAAAATGTAAAAGTTAATGAATATTTTGAAATTATATATAGTTTAAGAAAAGAGAATAAGCAATACAAAAAAACTAGATATATTTGAAAGCAGGTTTGACAAATCTGACCAGTATTCAAGAAGTAATATCATTGAAATTCAAGCAGTCCCTGTTGAAATAATAACGCAGTTGAAGCTGTAAAGAATGTAGGAAGAGATCTTGGAATGGAGATTATGATTGATGATGAGTCTATGATTGATGCCTCTCATATACTTAAAAAGAGACCTAAAGCTTCTGGTCCACCAGGAATTTTTGTTAAATTCGCCAGAAGAATAGATACCGAAGCATTCAACTCCTATTATCTGACAATAGCTGATAAAATAATAGAAAGAAGTGATAATTCCCGACAAACAATGTTTTCGTGATATTAGTTCACATTTTGAGAACCACTCTGAACTTCGATCTACATTTATAGGTCCTGTGCTTGAATCTGACCCCAAATATAATTGTTTATACACTAAAGAGATACACTTCACCGGGATTAGATGGTATTAGCTCACTTTTGTCAAATCTATAAAATATAAAATTAGTGGGATTCTTCTGTTCATTACTTATTTAAACTTTGAAACTGGTAAATTTCCAGGGGAAATGAAGGAAACTATTGTAACACCAGTACAGAAGAAGGGTGCTAACACATTATGTGATAATTACCTACCTATTTCATTATTGTCATGTTTTTCCAAAATTATAGAAAATATAATGAAAAACAAAACAAAAAAACACTGATCAGTTTTCTTGAAACAAAACATATTTTAGCAAAAATCAATTTGGATTTAGAAAAGGATTAAATACTGAAAGTGCTTTAATTGAATTCATGAGTATCTGGTGGAATCAACAAGGATCAGAAAATCAGTGGATTATTTTTAGGTATTACCAAAGCATTTGACACGGTTAACCATAACATATTATGAAATAAAATGTATTTTTGTGGTATATGGGGTAATGAACATAAGTGGTTATTTATCTAAATGGAAGCAATGCGTCAACCTGAATGGTGAATTGAGTAACTCTGAGAAAATAAAACACGGTGTGCCACAAGGGTCAGTCTTGGAGGCTGAAGTTTTCTTGATTTATATCAATGACTTGTGTGAAGGTAAATTTCAGGGACAATTGACTTCCTTTGCAGATGACACTGTCCCATGTTTCATCACATAACAAAAAGCAGTGTTAAATTGAAAATTAACAATGACCTGAAATTATTGCGTTGATGGTTTCTGACAAATAGTGTGGTCCTACTATCGGATTTTTTTATTATAGACCACTGACTTCTAACAGCTGTGGAGAGTACAACAAAAATCGCAGAAAAACACAGTTACCACCATTAGATTTGTCATTTTGTTTTGCGTATACACAAGTGCAAAATTTGGTTTTATGAATGAATATTAATTTTTTAAAACCTGAAATGTTTCAAAAAGCTTGCTATTTTTAGCTTAGCCTGGGAGGTTGTTTTCTCTTCATGCTTTTTGCAAATAAAAACTTGTAGCAAAAGTCCTAGGCAACATACATATTAATTATAATTCATTGTTATACACATATCCTTTAATCAATAATGTATTCATCATAAAATTG
>NNCF01126124.1:251061-271080 GCA_002313205.1 Laupala kohalensis
ATATATATATATATATATATATATATATATATATATATATATATATATATATATATATATATATATTATCTTGATTAAAAAAATTTAGACTTAGAAAATTCCCGGGCAACGTCGTGTAATCTGTTAGTGTTAGTATGATCGCTTAATCTTCGCATAGGCTCCATTATATTTAGAATGGATATAATAATAAAGAACACTTACATAATTTGAACACTTTTCGCATAGTTTTTCTCCGCCATACTGCTTACTTTTTAAAATTTAAATTACTTATTAAATAGTTCTCCAAGTAATACGTAATTGAACGAATGGTTGACTCTTAACGGTCACGTGACTAAACTGCGTTTTTGACACACACAACAGTCGCGGCACGGTTGCCCCCACTGAGTGCGTAGGATGAACCGGAATCCTCTGTTCTATTTACGTTTCCTCTATCTATTCCAGTGAAATCGCGACACCTTTTCGCACTTCGCAAATACATAAATCGTAGAATACGTTTGATATATTAATATTGTTTGTAAATCTCTGCTGTTGGCGAGACACGCAGAGTACTCGCTTGTGTATTTCTGATTTAAACAAACCTTTGTTAAATCTACGTTATTCATGAGGGCTTATATTCTTTTTCCGTGATTCATTATGATAGAGGCAGCAATAATTGTATTAACTCACCAAAATATGTAAAAATAATTTAGATGTGTTAGAAGTGATGTGATCATGAAACGACTTCACAATACATGTCATGCTCAAAATATATAGAATGTCCTAGAACTGCACCTAAAAATTTGGGGGATAATGGAGCACATTAAAAGGAATAAATCATTGTTACAAGAGACTCGCCAATTAATGTGACGTTGGTGAGAGGCCAGTATTGCTGTTAGTGAGTAGATCGTTGAAAAGTCTATGGTAATTCGTTGTTGCACTTTGAACACCTATAACCTTACTAATAAAGTGTTTTAAACTTCTGTTTGTCTTACTGTCTTTGTCCCATTATATCTCCTTGGGGACACATTTCCAGACATGTATATCTCATTCCTTTTCTTGTTCCTGTAAATGTGCCCTTTAATATCTATTTCTTTTTCGTGTACCTCCTGTAGTAGACATCTGGGTGAAGAGCTCTCGGATATAAATCAGTAAAGTAACATTTTTCATTAAAAATACGTGTTTTATTTTTGTAGTGGATACGGTGAAAAGAGAATGCATAGGTATGCGTAAAACTTTGAGATTTTTTTTGTAAAAGAAAACCAAGAAATTAGCTCAACCAGATGAGGACCCTTTAGGTAGTGGTTTACCTTGATGAAGATCAACTCATACTTAACGTTGTTCAAATATATTGTAGGGAAGAATGAACGATACAGATGAGTCATATTCGTTGGTCAGAGAGACTGTGAAATTTCTTCGTTTTACTTATTTTTGCTTTTGTCTGCACGTTTTTATGGTATTCAAGACATGCTAAAGAATATTAATTGGTTCTGAATTTGATTTGGTTAATTTAGAAATTTAGCTCATCATTACATTTTATCATTGGTTCTACTTCCTATTTCCTGTTCCTTGTTATGCTTACGTTAGAAGTTATACTCTCATTTCCTTAACAGTCCAAGTAAAAAATTTAAATTTCCAAATATGAATCACTAACTAATTCGTTCAGCGTTTCATCTTCTGAATGGCATTTATGCATGCAAAATCATTGTTCATGAAACTCAACTCATGAGAAAATTTAGATCAGTATAAGATCTCAGAAAAGATTTCCATCGAATAGAATACGCATGAAGAAGTTATGAGAATTTTTGAAAGAAGAAGCGACAGTATAGTTTTATTGTAGAAGAAAATAAATGCAACAAACTTTTCAAATAGAAGTTTTGTTTAAAAAAAATCTGGACTAAAAGATAAAACAATCAATAAAATTTGAAAATTGCAAAAATTGCAAAAATGTCCCTTCCTTAGTCACTTATCATTGATTTTTTTGGTATTTAAAAATTACATAAAAGAATATATTTTTAATATTCCATTTTAAGATCATTTAAAATATGAAATATAAATTTTAAAGGCTTGAAGTTTTTTCTTTCAGAAATTACAGCAGTTTTAGTATTTATAACGCTTGAGACTTCAAACTTTTAAAATGTGCCCAACTCCATCATCACGCTCTCGATATCATGTGTAATGAATTGTACGCATATTTACAAAACAAATGAGCACAAATTCGACTGTCTTACCATAAGCTTTTACGGAACTTCAGTGCCTACCTCCATCATCAGATCAGCTTAATGGTACCTATTGCAAACCATATATCTGTAAACCACATATTATGCGAACCATATATCTGTAAAATTTCACCTCGGTAGGAAACTTGAAGTGGACGAAAAATTCATCACAAATTTTGAACCGGAAGTACAATACACATTTGAACGTTACATGTTAAAAAAAACTTGTAATTAGATAGGCTCGTCGATATTACGAGTGAATTCAATGGAAATTCCTCTAACCTCCTCTAGACAAATGTCGATTCAATGGTTTCAGATTGTGGAGAAATCTAACATCTCACGTTTTCCTGCCATTCGAATTCTGGTGCATCGTGATACTCAGACACATTACTTTAACACATTAAAATACTTTAAAATTTTGACTGATATCGACATAATCTACTTATTATGTAATACAAGTCTACAAGGTGCGTGCCCAAGGTAATGAAAGAATAAAAACATTCGTTGGAAAATCAAGAAGAATATAACTAAATCAACTACCTAGGAAACTGGTATACAACCATTGTAAAAAAATTGACATTATCACCTTCATTATTTGTTATATTAAAAAACATTTTCCGTTCACATATTCATATTAAGAACTCGATACATATAATCTTAACATAACCCAAATATAAAAATTTAAGTAATTTGTTTAGATTGAGTGATCATTAAATGCAATTTTGTTTTCAAGGAATGCAACGGATGCGTCATCGTGATGATTGACAATGATTGATCTGACAATGAAAGGGATCTTTAACTGTCTTATCCTCCGGGTCTTTGAAGCTCTCTCAGTGTGGTGCAGTAGTTACAATGACGCATAAACTTTTTTTATTGAACACTACACGAAGAGGAATACGAGAATACACCTTTGGTTGAGGGAGCAATTCCTCGTGAACGGATTGAAACGATTTTCACGCTCACCAAGTGTTTTATAGTATGTTAACACTTCTAGAAGATGGCAGTTATTGGAAATATAGTAAAATCGGTTCCCTTATAATCTATTTAATTTTTTCATGAACTAACAGCTAAAGGATTCTTTTTCATTATGTTATTGTCTCTGAAATATCTCCAGTGTGAGACATTAAATATTTCTTATATTTCTAGTAGAAAACAAATATCGGGAATGAAAAATAACACGTGTAATTATTCGGACATACGTGCTTTTGCATTCTGTTTTATAAATCCCCATAATTCCATTCCCATTAGTGCAATGACACGATAGTATAAATATACTCTCATCTCCGAAAATAGAGTATATAACAATTAAAATTTTCTGATGTTCTAATGTTTCTTTAAAATTTGGTGGTCTGGATGGAAAATCTACGTAAGGATTTGTAGGGTTATGGTATTTTGAATAAATTAAAGAAGAAAATAAACGTATAATGAGCTTTTCCGATTTACTAGAGAAAGCAATTGTGCTTCAGGCTTCATGCGATCAGCTTTCTTACGATATCTTATAAATTGATCTCATCTTTAAGTTAAAAAATAAATCGAATACAAGCATTTTCACTAAACTCTTTATAGGTGGCGAGAGTGCTGAAAGGAGATTACTGAAAAGGTCTAAACAATGCACTGTGTTAATTACGTCAACATTTTTTGTTCCATGCGGAAATTTTTATCGTAATGGAAATACCTTAATGTAGACTATCCTTTTTTGCATATTCACGATATATACCTTCAAGGTATTTCCTCCATTATAGAAGGTAGAATTTTAAAATTTGTAGGAAGGTTTTTGAATCTATTAAAGTTTTTGGTGTAATTTAGATTTTGGGAAAGCTCAATTATGTTTCATCAAACACCACATCCTCTTACTAACGCTTCATACCACAGATTGCATTTGAAAGAAAACGTGTTGACGAAACGTCTTCGTTTATTTTACTTAGAGTACAAGCGAAAGCTCTTTCTATGTATATCCATCATCATCACTCCCTATCAACGCCAAACCGTAGTTCCGGTGTCAATGTTTGTGACGTCTTGCATATTGTTTGGAAAGAGAATTCTTCCTTATTAAACCCGACAATCCTAGGGATGTATTTTTATACTACTTTTGTGACTAAATGACAAACATCTTATTGGGTGAGTTGATGGCCCTTTTTAATGGGGATACCCAATCGTCAGTGCTTCAATTGATGTCTGTCTCATGACGCCACCACAAGACGACGCTGCGTGTCCTTGACGGGGCACCTCGCTCCTAATTCTTCACATTCCTAGCGCATCCTCTTCGTGTACGATCACGACGACTGAGCGAGCGCGTAATGACTGCATGACCTCGCGCTGATGGCCGCGCACGTCACCACCAGGATTCGCTCTTGGACGGAGGGTTGGACGGAGCCAATTATACTACTCTTCGGTTGATTAAACACTTTTACATTAGACAAATTACGTAATTTTCGACAACAATCCTCTGAACTACTCCCAATAATAATATAATCAAAATAAATTACAGTAATAATGAACTATTTTACTATTTACGTCCATTTCTAAATCTAGGATGGTAAAAATATGTCATCCGACCTTCATTGGGCAATTTACAATTTTTTTGTGATTTTTTTATTAACATAATGCTTTGACCCTAGATTGCGATCTTTAACAGGTGTGACTAATAGAAACAACAGATATTAGCATTGATTACACCTGATGAACATACCAATCTAGAGTTGACACAATGTGTTGAGAAAAAAATCACAATAAAATATTGTGAATTGTCCAAAGAAAGTCGTAAATAATGACTTTATAACACTACTAGACAGTATCAAACGAACGAACGGTCGTAAAAAAATTGGAGATTATTTTATGTGTTGTACAGTTATTTATTGAATTTTTAATAAAATTTGCCACTATCGGTGTCGTGAGTGTGGAATCAAGACCGAAAGCATCCATAAATAAAAACGTGGAAACTAAAAAAATGATTGGTCCAACTTTATATTTAACTTCATCTTATGTAATTTTAATCTTAACAAGTGTGTATCGACATCCTTTTGAGTACTTTTTGTAAATATTTTGCTTCCACGAGGAGGTGACGAAGAGGTGCATCATACAACATAAGGCATGAAACGAAGAAACGGATCGAGACTCCAACTCATGTCTTGATGTGAGAATGTGTATATGATGCAAATGAGTTCTATTGGAAATGTGCTATTAAAATAGTTCAGTGGCCAGGGAAATAAAAACGGCCAATCTAGGTAAAAAATAGAGAAGTTTTTTCCTCAATTGTTCCTCATGTTTTCGGAGGCGCTGAATCCGAATTTCAACTTTGCCAATTCGTGAGCCCTGTGAGCTTATAGAAAAATTTGAAAACTTCGAAAACTTTTTTTTTTCTTTTTACAACTCGAAAAGTACGCGCTTCTAGAAAAAAGTATGCGTATGCAAAACTAACGTGCATTAACACAAATTATTTTCATGTCCCACAAATTAAGCATATTTTTGTGCATTTTCCCACAAATTAAGCATATTTTTGTCAAAAATACAGATTTCACGCTAGAGCGTGGTGAATTTTGGCCAAAATTTTGAAGTGAACACCAAAAACCATATCGAAATGACCACTAATTGCACTTAATAGGTTAAGTGGGATTATCTATAAATGTATCTATGCTTATTAACGTCAACTGTTTTTTCTCCTAACAATGTATTCCTATTTTGATAGACAAGACTTACTACTTCATTGATATGCATTTTTTAAAACTAGTCCACCCGTGAGAAAATTTCCCTATTTGGCAATTTCTGTTGAAAAGAAGGGATTTTACTCCAAAACGAAGAAAATATGGTTGTGTTCAGAAGTGTAAATAACTATTTGTTTCTTGTAAATTAATATGGCTTATTGTTTCTATGAACATGAGGAATTGTATTGTAAAATCGTACATAAATAGATATGTATATTTGATCCGATATTGTCGGAGGAAATACTTTATAAACCATAGACACCACATAAGAGTAGCAAATATAATACAAAAAAAACAAAAAACAACAACAACCCTGGAAACGTAAAATCTCGTAATTTGCAATATACCACGTGTTGTAAATTTTTTACAAAATCGCTTTGAACACAATGATTGACATTTTTATGCAGCTGACTTAAACTTTTTGCTGCGTTATCATTCAATTGTACCTTACGATTACGTTGATAACACGTAAAGTGGCTGTGAAGAGTTCGAAAGAATCATTTTCGAGAAACAGGCGCTGCAGACCCAGAATGGGTTCGTCGTCTATTTCTTCATTGAAGTCTTCGATTTCTGAACAAATAAATTGTCGAAATGTAAGATTGGATCCGGTCTGGAAAATTATGTTTGTAGTAATAAGTCAGTTTGTTATCAGTATAATATTGCGAGAAAAAGAGATATTCACCTTTCTTCAAAAAGGCAACTTTTTGTATCACCAGAAAAAAAGGAAAAGAAAAAAGGAAGTAACTAATAAAATTTATAAAATGTCTTTTTCTGCGTACAAGCAAGCAGGAAGTGTGTATTGTTTTTCTTATATATTTCGATTGATTTTTATAATGGAATCAGCATATGGTTCAATGTTTGTAAAACGTCGAACTGCTAAATAAATGGCTAAAATTCGAATTCCTGTAATATCGTGATATTTTTATCCTCGTATCAACGTTTAGATTGGCTTAATTAGCTGAAGGCAGCCCTAAAATGATTGTCGAGATTATCCTAAGGTCAAAGCGAACAGAACGTATAGCTGGTCACATCATTATCTACTTTTGTTGAGGCTAAAATATCGCGATCTATTCTCAGTGAGACCTAAGGGTTGAAGGGCATATAGCGGGAGCACGTTCAAATACCTTTTATTTTGCTCGATACATTACTGATCGAACTGTCGTATAATTCGTTCGTAGTACGTGCAAATATATGTAAATGGATCAATGATAACATCATACTTGATAACGTCTCACTCATCGAATCATTATTTAGAAAATGATGAGTTATAGCTTCAACATGCTACATCCATATTGAACAGTTTTCGAGAGATCAAACATGTTACAATGACGTCAGAACGTGTGATACTCTATTAGGGATGTGTTCCTCTACCGTTCACCAGTTTCAAGGTCTCGTGCTTTGGAGGGAACAGATGCTCCGTTTGTTACATTTCCTTCAAAGGCGATGGAAAAGTAGTGATGAACTCACAAGAAGGGAATGCGAAAAGGATCTGCGGGTAAATGGTGGATTTTATATTAAACCTCTCTAGGGGGGGGGAGTCTCATTAATACCAGAATTATAATAAACATCGAATTGGGATGTTTTTCATAGTTGCGATTTCTTAGCAATATTCTCTGAATAATTTAAAGATTTGATAGTAGTACGTGTTTGATAAACAACTGTTTTGTATTCTGTTAAATATGAATTTGTGTGAATCCTTTTGATATTATAACATGTAGCTATCATTTTTTAATTCTTATCTTTGGAGGTTGTTGAAATGATAAATCCACTACCACTCTACGGTCCTTGATCCGAATTGTTGACTCAACAAAATATATTTGGAATAACGCTCGGTTGACGAAGTATTCGTGCATTTCATTCGTCCGTATTAAGTACATTTTAAAGAAAATTATGGCAATAAAGACACACTGTGTGATATAATGGGTAATTTTACTATATCTTTATTTAAAAAATATCTTTTCCCTTCGTGAAAAAATATCATATGCTTTTGTATAAGCTGTAGTGTCAGCAATTTCAGAATAGTCAAGCAAATTTCAGGTTTCAATATGAAAGCAATTTTTGAACTATAAAATAACAAAACAAAGAGTACTGTTTAGTATAATCGCCATTTCAATCTTTATTCTATATGAGTTGAGCATCAAAATATGAGTTGACGATTCCCTGTTCTTTTATCTTTAACCTTTACCTTTCCGAGATAGCAATATTTCAAAAATTATACTAAGTAGAAAAGTTAAATGACTTATTTATGTGTAAAGAAAGTTACATGACTCCTTGAGTCCTAACAAATGACAAATGTGTCTGACCAAGCTAGTAATGTGTGACCGTACCTCACTTTACTTTGCGTCCTGTTGATTCGAACAGTTCGCCCGAGTTAGTTTTATGCATGTCAATAATAAAGAGCAAATTAATAACGTGATTGGTTAGAGAACCTAATTCGTTGAGTGTCTCAAGGTTTATATACAATTTAATATTATTTTTTATTTCATTATATGTAATGCGGTATTGTGTATTATCATAAACTATTCATCACAGTTTTGATGTCCATTTTACATGGTACGTACATGCTAAATATGAAACCGACTCTAACTTTTCTACAACTAACAGATACGAGAAAAGAAGTGTCTGTCATATTATTCAGCTCGCTAAATAAAATAGAGAGTTCATATTTCCATAGAGAATACTAGTTTATTTCCATTTCAGCTCGTATACTTATTGCGAAAAATGTTTCAAATCAAAAGTGAATTGAATATGAATTGACCTGAGTTTCTCTGATTGGTACGCAACCTGAAGTAGCGGAAGCAAACAACTAAAGTAATTAAATGTGCGTAGATTGCTGAAATAAAAGTACTTAATATATAACCACTGGGATGGAGTTAAACAGATAGAAATATATTTTTATTCATTTTTCCGATTATTATGAAAATATGAAACATAGCAATAAAAGTACGCCATGATTTCTACTACACGACATTTTTGTTTCAAATAAATTTGTTTTATCTGAGGGTGGAATTCTTAAAGATATATGTTTACGGAAATCAAATAAGTCTTGTTGGATAAACGTGGAATATCTGAATTTGCTGAATTCGTTTTTACTTTCATAATTTTGATTTTTTTAGATTTTGAGCTTCATTCTAGTTAAGAAAATAATTTTTTGTTCCTGAGATTCGTTTTTGTCACTGTATCTGAATATTTGTACTCTGCTTGCATGGGAAAGAAGAAAGAATTTTATATCTCAGCTGAAAACTTATCAAGTACTTTATAATTCGATATAATTGAAATAATTATTTGCTTCCGCAAAAGTGTTTCGAAGTGATAAGAAAAGGCAAGAGCGAAAATGCATATTTGTCTGGGTGCAACCGCTAGTGTTGCTACGACGCTTTGTGACGAGGACGCCGCTGAAGACACGAGTGATGAGTTTCTCTGAGCGGATCGGGCAGCGAGGTGGGCGGGCAAAAGCGTCCTCGCCAGTGGCCTCGCTCCGCATTCCCTTCAGATGAGCTTCTCCCTCCCTCGCTCACATGCACGCATATACGCCTCATGGTATTTATCACTGACGATCAAAGTAATACTGGACGAGTGACTTACGTTTACTAATCATGTAGAGTATATTACTGCAAAGGTTCGAAAAGTATATTACTCTGCAACGGGTAGGAATGGACAAATTAACTATCGGTAAAAGATAGATGAAATGTATGTATAAGGGAGTTTTACTACCAATAATTGGTTATTGTATGAGTGTGTGATGGGAAAGAGTAAATTTAATACATGTACAAAGAAGACGGTAGTTTACAGATATTGTGTATAGGACATTGGTGTGGAGAGTATAGAAGTATATATATATATATGAGTGTGGAGAATACAAGGCATTGGAGAAAAAATTTGGAGGATAAGGATTACAGACAAGCTAATTATTTGCTGACAGGTACGATGGGAGGTGTCTAAAGAGGGTAGAAGATTAAATCAATTTATTAAAGATGTCACATTTGCAGAGAAGAAGAACAAGCGGAGGACATACAAATATTAACATGGTGTCTTCAATAGTTATTTCAAGAAAATGAAATTAAAGAGCAGTGTCACGTGTATTTGTGGACGAGACAGTGAAACGGTTGACCATGTAGTACTTAATGACTGTGAAATAAATGATGTGGAACGAGGATGGTGGATTGGAGTAGTGAAGAGACTTGGTACCCTGACAACTGACAATTGGAAAAATTTCATAGAAGATGAAACTACTTATGAAATAATGGAACAATGTGCAAATAGAATTTTGAGTATAAGGAGAACAATTCAAATTGAAATGGACAATAGCTTCCATGTGATGGAGACATCAGTGGCAACAACGACGGTTTCCATGAGCATCTTAGAAGAGGCATAAGAATGAGTAATCAATTAAAATAAGAAAGAAAAAATGACAAAATAATATTGTTGTCAATTAAATGTACATAATATGACCAAGACCCTGGTAATAGCTCATAGCTGAGGAAGAGGGATTTATGAGTTTAAAAAAGATTTTAAAAATATCACTGACGATGTATGGGATTTTCATGGAAAATTTATGAGATGTCATGTAAACTTTAACAAATGTTCTAGAGAAGGGGTCTTCAAACTTTTTTACTTGAGAGCCGAACTTAAAAATCTCAGTGGACAGGTAGGTCAAATGCATTTATTACAAAGTACCTCATTACAACATGTATTAGATTAATAGATACACATTTACAACATTTTTATCTAGGCGTACCTGACAACTATAATTTTAATGTTAACTAAGAACTCGTCTTACAAAGTAGACCTTGGAAATGTATTAAACAAACTTTTGAAATGAAAACAAATGAATTAAAAAAAACTCAAGTCATTATAATTTTGGCAAAATATTATGTGATTGTTTGCGAAGCGTTGTTTGTTGACTTTCTAGCATGTGTCTAGAGGATATCGAATGACTACAGTAAAAGATGAAGATAAGGGGTTATGGACACATTTGAGGAAAAATTGATAATGTTACCAAACAGGGAAATAAGATACTTAATAATGCTTGCCTTCTCATATGGAGACACAATTTCATACTGTGGCATCTTTCCGAAGAGCTTTAATTGACCCTGCGAGAAGAGGTGCGCACCTGAAACTCGCACATCCCTCTCTTTGTGAGCCAAGAATTTGCGGAGCTCTACACTCCATGAGCTCTTGATGGTTTGTTTAAGAGTCCTTTAATTTTCATTTTGATTGACGACGTAAAACTGATTGACGACGTAAAACAGACGTTTTACTGCATGTGTGAAGGGATAATGATGTGTTTTTGGTCACATATCCTTTGGCGATATTTAGTTACGGCATTAAACACTCTTCGTTCAGAATTTGACAGGGCATATAGTTATTTTTGATAAATTATTTTTACTAGTTTCCAAACTGACAACATTGTTTTGATTACTTTGTTGATGATTTAAAGTTTTGAAGAAGTGTATTTTCGTGTGGTTAGTGAGAATTTGAAGTTATCAAATATGGAGAATTTAAAACTTTTGGAAGAGAAACCATCAAATAGGTTAAACAATGTGAAGTTCATAAACTCTAATCTTTAAGGTAGTAAGTACTTCTCATAAACCTGAAAATGCTAGATTGTATGTGAATTTGTAAAATTGTTGATATTATATCTGTAAACTAGTGGAAGAAGTTTCATGACCTTCACGAGAATTGTTTGGGAGTTATTGCAATATTAATTTAATATGGACTCTGAGTTTAATATCTTACGGCAAAGTTTCAATCTAAAGACTTTTTCTTCTTTATGTCATATCAAAAGTTTGAAAATTCGAATGAATTTCTACTTCAATATTAAATAAAAGTGAAGTTCATAAACTATATTGAGTGCATTAACTTTTTACACGATATTATGTGAAGTTCATCCTTAACCGAACTATTAACGAACTTTACCATGACTTTTGAAGAATAATAAAAACATTCGTATGGAAAAGATGATTCCATTTTTTTATAATTAGTGAGAGTAAACTTTANTAGTGAAGTTCATAAACTATATTGAGTGCATTAACTTTTTACACGATATTATGTGAAGTTCATCCTTAACCGAACTATTAACGAACTGTAAGTGATTAAAACTTTACCATGACTTTTGAAGAATAATAAAAACATTCGTATGGAAAAGATGATTCCATTTTTTTATAATTAGTGAGAGTAAACTTTAAAACTTCGTCTTTACAAGTTATGAATTTCAGCACTACCTAAAAGACCTCTACCGAATTATGGCGGAAGTATTTAAAAAATTCCTAACAAAGAAAAAACGTAATAAATTTCCAAAAATATTTCTGACATTTCCTAATATTTCTTGCTAGATTTGTTCTTTAAAGGCTATATACCCGAGGTATTTAAGTCGCTATTGAAAGAGTGCTAAGGAATGCCAGTGTACTACCTTAGAGACTATTTTGTTTATAGTGAGGTCACGTGTCCCTCAGGAATTTTCCTCTCCTTTTTGAAGATGACAGCTTCCGGTTTCCTTTTTGTCTGCAATTTATGTCTCGGATCCCGTGGATTTCTCTCTGGAAAGTGGTTCTCCGATGAATATGTTGAAGAGGAGAATTCAAAATGTGTGTCTGCTGCACGAAAATTTTGTAATCTAGATAATTCACAAGGATTCACGAATAATACTTGTAATGTATTTAATCTTATTACCTTAAAAATAGGAGAAAGAATATCGATATTGTATCTCCAACCTTCAAAGTCGTATTTCACGATCAAATATCGCGATAGATTAATATCACGTGCATTAATTAAAAAAAAACATAACTGGAAATTTTAAGTCGGAAAGAAATGATTGCATCAAATAATTAATTTTCATGTATCTCTTACGTAGCATACGGTTTATTAAGTCAGAAAAGGAAATAAATGATCATTATAATATAATTGTTAAAATTTTAAGGAATGTATCTTTTAATTATTTCTTTACTATGCGTTCTTAGAAAAAATATTTGGAACAGATTATTCCTACTTTCTCCCATCTACGAATATTATTTACTTTTAGATTTCTGGGGGGTTACTGCTTGATAGAGAAATGATATAAATTTAGTTCTTCTGCAATTGATTGATATTATCAGCTGATTTTGACTACGTATTTCGATATTGTATCATTTCTCTTGATGTTATTGAATACTTCTGACATATGATGACTTTTAGAAATAAAACAAGAGCAATTTAACTGCATTGAAAACATTATAGAAGTGTTCTATAATTGCGAATTTCTAATGATTTGCCCGGGAGAGTTAGAAAATTGCTGTATTATAAGCGAGCAACAATATTTATAAATAGAAATCGATAATTATAAAAAAGTAGTGTTTCCTAAATTTTATAATAAAATCAAGATCAAGATTTTTTTAGTGTTTTTTAAACGACATGAATTGGATATATCACAGATTTATTTTACCTACAGTATTAATATCAAATTAATCTATGTAAAACGTGTTTACTCTCCAGAATACTCAGCATCTCATCTTTGTCCTTAGATTTAAATATGAGCTATTCTTATTTAGTTGGGAACAAATTTGTCTGCTATAATTAAATACAGAAATGTTTAAACCTTTGATGCGTCTTATTTTTGGTAGAATCAATGTATATTAAAGATATCAAAGTAATTTGGCTTAATGAGTGCGTTAGGCCACGGAAATGTTTACAACATTTGCCAAAGTATTAAGGTGATTTACGCTTATTGACTCACGTATTCATTACTTTCTAATTATTTCGAAACACGCGGGAGTGATGAGACTTCTACGCACGTTAATTGGTCCAGTATTTATAATTGAACTATTTACGTCCATTTCTTGTATCTATTATAGTTAAATATATTGCAAGACATTCGTTGGACTATACATGTTATTTATTATGAGCGTTTTACACAACAAAGTTTAATCTCGTTTGGAACCTTCTTCAGGTAAAACAAACAGGACATTGACATCCATATATATTCTCATGATGTTTAAAAAACTTGTATTCTTATATTTTGGTGCAGTGGTTGTAATTAAACTTTTTACACCTGTTTCCTAAATCAACTATTTTTAACATCATGAGGATAAAATGTGGGTGTCAATGTTATATTTGTTATCCTGACGAAGATGTTTCAACAAATTATATTTACTGATAGTTGTAGAGTAATATAAATTGTTCCTAAACAATGTCGTATATGAAATCTATTGTAGATATTGCAATGCTTCATATATTGGACAGAATAGGCATTCATTACAAACACACAAAAGAACTGAGTACGTTTTTGATAATAGTGAAGTTACTCTACATTTTCTGAGTAATAACTATATAATGATTGAAACAATATAACTATTTTAGAAAAGTAAGAAATTTGTATAGAACTCTACTTTTCCGAAATGAAGTGTTTACAATGTAGTAAGGATACATAAAATTAAATATTTGATACAGTGCTTTTATGTACAATTATAATTTTATATTCATGATACATGTATATGATTATTCTTTTTTGTTATTTGTTTCTTGTTTGTTGAAATATTTTTTGTGTTGTAGTACCTATAGATGGTCTCAGAGCTATATTATAAAACTGTTGCATTGTTGCGATTAGTCAATATTTTGTTTCTTCGTTGTTAACATCTGAGGCCACGTCGTGTTGGTCGAAACCTAGTTACAGGTTGAAACGCAATGAAGCTAAGAGAACAATGGATTTGTTTATCTTTTTGTCCGACGACGTGTCTTATTATAAAAAAGAGGTTGTACTTTTATTTTGTGGGTTTTAGGGCTCATCAACGGCGAGGTCATTAGAGCCCTTCAGGTTGTACTGATAGTCACACCAATGACTAGTGAATATTACTGAATTGAACATAACTATCTGAGGAACAGATACATATAGTTTGAAATATGTGATTTCACAAAAGATTTACTCTTATATATTTAAATATACTTTACTAATTTTGCGGTATATATTCCTGTATAAACATCGAATACAAAAGGGTTATAAAATTCGGAATTTTCTTAAACAAACTGAAGAGATTAACTACACCGAAAAATGAAGAATTAGTATAATATGTTTAAATTACACAATTCGATGCCCATTTAGAAATTTAATTAAATTTTACCCATGAAACTTAAAAACCAACTTCAACGTTATGGGGAAGTTGTTGAAAAGACGAAGTTAATTAATTAAGAAATATGTAAGATGTATTGACTAATAGAAATACAAACACTGAGTTAATTTTTGGTCAGATAAACACGAGAAATTTTCAGGGGGCGCCATTTCCTGGGTTTAGAATTAGTAATGAATGCGAATGAGCCGTAAATTAATCAACACATCTTTTAATTAGCATGCTGTACAAATAAACAGGTTTGTCAAGGTATATAGCTATTCGGTGAAAGCAGTAAAATAAAAGGAGACCTTAGTTGAGGATGTGTTAATAACCACAGAAGTATCAAGTTCCTGAAACGAAATTTCGTATACGTATACAGATAGACGCAGTGTTTCTTACGCATATTCAAATTTGTGAGGGACCATTTGATAAATGCTTTTGAAAACAATATTTCATTTCTGAATTTTATTGACATTTTTTATCTCTAACTTGTTCGATTCGTTAGTGAAAAAAGTGAATTTCTTATGTTATATATACATTTTATACGTGTGATAAATTAGTCACTGAAAATTTTTCCACATTTATATATATTCTATGCAAAAAAAAACCAATTCAGTTTCCGCGTTCTGAGGATTTGAATACATTTTTACTACTTTGAAGAGTATTCAATTTATTTCAAGATTTTAGAATGGTGGAAAAATTAACTTAGTTTTTAACTGAAACATAACAGTATAGAAAATTCGAACGCTTGATAACTGTATTGGAAGGAAAACTTTTTTGCGATCCGGATTATTAAGTATCACACAAATTCATTTTCCTTCAAACGTTTTTGTGCGTTTGTTTTTCCTCATAACTTCAAATAGACAAATAAAAAAAAGTTATACATTTCACATGATAGTTTTTAATGGGTATGTATGCCAGTTTTAGTGTATAAATATCTTAAATGTAGAGATATGTGCTAATATACAGAAATCTTGGAGGAAGGAAATGAATTTTCCAAAACTCTAAGAAATGTATCGGACAAAGCTATTTGAATTAGAATAATAAGAATTACAAATGGGAAAAGGGATCTTACTGCTCTGTATTTGTAGTTCATTAGATGGTGATTAATGCATTAGATAGTCTGATATAGAGAGATAAATGCTTGTCACGTAGCTCATTCATTCAACATTCTGTATCCAATGTATCAGTCATCGGGTACTGGACCTTCAGAACAAGGAAGATTTGACCTTGTTCTTCATTAGATGATCCACTCTACAATGACAGGAGATTTCATGCAGTGAATGGAGTACATTGGAAAATGAGAGACGTGATGAAATGGTTTTAGGGCAAAAGTGGCCAGCGATTTGCACTTCGGGGAATGCTACGGGCAACCGCAGGCAGCGAAGAAGGGGTTGGGGGTAGCGACTCGAGTGCTTCACTCTTTACTCCATTTGGATGTAAAGCTGGAGTTCAATTTCAGGAACAGACCTACTCATTCACAGAAGCAAATGATTCAAACAGACTAAATAAAATCTGATAAACAACATAATGGGAAGAACAGTTAATGAAGAGCGTACTTATGATTCTGGATGTCATTCGATCGTTTCAATTTTACACTAGCTTTGAACTTTTGAATGAAAATTCAACTCCGAAAATTATTAGCTCACTATTGCTAGTCTCATTCAGGATGTACATGATATCACTTGGTGTTTTGTAGTATAGTATATAATACACCACCGGTGATGACGTAACGCTATCTTCATTCAACATATTAATTTAATATACAAAAACATTTGTAAGTTTTTACGAAATATTTTCAGTTTGCACAAAACAATTATACACACTTATTGTGAATATAGAAGATGTTTAAAATTCTACTTGCAACTCATTATCTCGAAGTGATGCTCGGTTAAAAAAATACATTACTTGAGGTGAAAATAATCTAATGTGAATGAATGACGACTTCATAATTGCCTTCAGTCCCATGGATTACGAAATTTATTGTTTGTTTAAATTAGCTTTTGAGTTGTCTGGAAAGAGAATACAGTTTGTTTCATATACGTTTCATACGAATGACATCATCCAATTCTCATTGGATCGGAATCACGATATTTTAACATGATCACAACTTCCTTATACCTTATGCGTAACTCAGACAAGAAATATAATTGTACATAACGGAATGTTTTGACCATTAAGATAGCATATCATAGACTGTATAGGAACTAAGGTAGCATTTCTCGCAATTTTAGCTGGTGATTATAACTAGAACCCTAACATAAGAAACTACTTTCTTGCAACATCTGACGATACACTACGGTACTCATTACAATAAAGTGGATATTATAGTGCACTTTCTAATGTTGCAAAAGCGATATGAAAGAGCTTAAGGTGTTTCATAGAGAATGGAATCAACGTGATACACTTAGCCTGTGATCTCTGGTGCGCGTCATTTAAGGAATGCGCTTCACGCTACACCGCCTCACTACTGACATCCAGACGAAATGCATGGCTGAACCATCTTCTGAGGCAACCGTACTCATCATTTCTTTGTGCGCCTCGCCAAAGACCAATGCTCGCTCTTTCCACAATACACTTAGGGACCGACCATAAATTACGTAACACAAAGAAAAAATACAAATTTCTAACATCCCTCACCATTCCGTATCGCACTTGTAACGATTACTTTTATCTCCCCAATAATCATGTCTAGCCGTACCTCCCCGCCCCCTCGTTAAAAAACGTTCTTGTTGCATTCGAAAAAAGTTGGTACAAATTTCGATACACTGACTTACTTGTTCGTTCGTCATTGCTCTGTGCTTTCACAGAGCGGATGAGTAGATGTATTACAGAGACAAACTTTCAAGTTAAGAAGCACCCCGTAAATCAAAACTTTCCGGAGCGCCAAGGCTAACATTCCTCTACCCTACCGTAACGCAGTGTAACACATCACAGAACCCCCTCCCCCATAGTGCGTTGCGTAATTTATGGACGGCCTAAAGGAGAGTCTGAAATTTTATATGCAGTTGTATTTATTGGGATAACTATCTTATATTAGACGAAGGACCAGATTATTACAAACGTTTGCTTATTAGAGACGTCAAACACAAAAAGGAGTTTAAATTTATGTACAGGCACGTAACAATTACCAGGTATTGTTTCATGTCTACCTGAAATTTTTCATCATTTACGTTGCCTGTTAATATCTGCTCGATTGTGATATCGAGGAAGGAGGTAGATGGTAATAACATCTCTGAATTTAAGCTTTGAAGGGGAATGAAAACTGGTATTATTCCTATGATTTTGAAAGATTTAAATGATTGATTTAAATAGAGGAGTATAGCAAGCAAATTCAGTGAGGGTTCCGGAAGTAAGCCCATTAATTGCTATATGTTATTACAATTCAATACATTTTTACAAATTATAAACTAACAAATATTACTTCGATAAGAATGCATAGTTAAATGACATAGCACAACTGGAAAACAATAGGAAACATGAAGATGAGGAATAAATGAAACACAATAAAAGAAGAGTAAATTTTAATATCCAATTCCTGGAACAATGAAGAAAAAGCGGGCACAGAAGAGAATTCAAATTTAAAATTGTTTTGCGGTACGGTTAGTTAGATATCATAATTTGTCTCATAAATTCAAAATTCTTCTAGTGTCTCAGTGTCTTTAAAGAACGTTATAAAATCTATTCTTACAGTAAAACTGAATACGTGATGTACAATAGTATTTCATTTCACTTTTTTTCATTTATTTTCCATTAATTTCTCTGTACACAACAGTGTCATTAAAGGGATTCATCACAATACTTTCACAATATTTTTTCTTGGATGTTAATTTTAAAATGATGATTGTTAAATGTCTCTGTTGTTACTACAAGCTTCTGCTTCACCACCTGATGTCTCGTCGTACTCTAGGTTGTTGGTATCAGTATGACCTGTATGTTGTTTCTGGCAAGTATTTACAGTGCCTTATTGCTACCGGTATCAGTTACAAGAAAGCGTGTTTAAGCTTAAGCTAAAGGCAATCTCCTATGCAATACAATCAATGCGGTATTCGTCCTTGCATTGCTGGTTTCGTGCAGTACTCATCATCAATTGTGAATTTTTATTTAGTCGACATGTGGGTCCAACGTTCACGAGTAAACTGTATCCATGCGCTTGTATTCGTTGATCAATTCTTCTCGTTCATGGCAATAAAACCTAATTGTAACGACCCCCCCCCCAGGGGACTTACGTCTAGTAAGTACCTGTTTGGCAAACACGGGGCCCCGAGCTGTGTCTGGCATTACTTCCACTTTCTTGTGCGAGGCTCCTTCCTTTCTCTTTCACGACCTTCCTTGGTCACCTCTTGTTCTTTTCGATATCGACGCTATTAGGGCTAGATTGTCTTACATTTTCCTCTTTATTATTTTTATTTTTGTAATGATTTGTGTAATGTTTTGAGATATGTTGATATTTGAGTTTTGTGTCGTAATTCAGGAGGGTTTTTAGTGGGTATAGTTGAGTTGTTCGGCGAGTCCCACACGCGGGGAGAGTCATGTTGGCTCTTCCTAGTGCGTAACTGCATTTTCTCTATCTGTACAAGTTTTTAGGGCTCTAATGACTTAGATGTCGACGAGCCGTAAAACCCCAGACAAAAAGTAATTGTAACGAGATAATCCGTTTTGGACTTAATAGTATAAACCAACACAAATTAAAACTGGACTATACGAAGTTGGATCTTATCAGGCCAAGCACGTTGCGTCGTGAAAAAAAAATCTGGTCCTCGTTAGCAATCGACAATAATGTCTTTTTACTTGTGAGGTTTAACAAAATTATTGTTTAGAATATAGACGAAGAAGATAATATATGAAATCAATTCAAAGCTCTAAATTATATCCATGTGTTAGAAGTCAGTTACACTGAAACATTTTTTTTTTTTTTGTGGGGCTTTAGGGCTTGTCAACAGCGAGGGCATTAGAGCCCTTAAAACTTGTACAGGTATGGAAAATGCAGTTACGCACTAGGGAGAGCCAACATGACTCTCCCCGCGTGTGGGACTCGCCGAA
>NNCF01126124.1:271192-299111 GCA_002313205.1 Laupala kohalensis
AAGAGGAAAATGTAAGATACCCTAGCCCTAATAGCGTCGGGATCGAAAAGAACAAGAGGTGACCAAGGGAGGTCAGAAAAGAGAAAGGAAGGAGCATGGCACAAGTAAGTGGAAGTAATGCCAGACTCAGCTCGGGGCCCCGTGTTCGCCAAACACGTACTTACTAGATGTAAGTCCCCTGGGGGGAGTTACACTGAAACACACGAAATACATGTATCGATGAAAAATGATCCAATAAGGCGCATTAAATGAGGAAAATATACGACAAAGAAATTAATGAATATTCATGAGACTTGAAATGATACCGTGAGTAGACAGGGCTGTCAATACCATGTTCGAAAAAAATGTCTTATGCGTGTTGTTTGTATCTTATAAATAAGACCGGGAGGTTCGAAAATAATTTATTAAGACTGTATTTTGCTTTTTAGTCTGTGACATGTTTAAGATGTGTGTGCTGAAGAGAAAGAAAGCAAAAAAAAAAAAAAATACAAAATGACGATCGTCTCGCCGCCGCTCCGATGCAATCGGCATCTTCTCTTTGGTGCAGCGAGAAGCGTCAATTGATCGTGATGAAGGAGAAGCAACGTGACGCAACCGCACTCTGGTGCATGCGTTTGCAAGCGGAGTGATGCACCGCCCTCGCTCCCAATCACCTTCAGTCACTCGCCCAAAACCTCTCTCTCTCTCTTTCGCCCACGCCCTCGTATTCTTCAAAGCACTCGCTCGCAACGCCCTTCTGTCCAGCCACCTTCGAGAGGTCTTTCAGCAAACAGCGATTGCAGTTCAGTTGTGTGGGAAGCAATTTCTTGACCTAAAGTAAAAGTGAAAACGTGCGCGAAGGACAATGGTCGGTCAAACATAACGAGGAACTCGATTCTAGTGAAACTTTTCCGGAATAATTACGACAGTTCAATCATTATTTACTTCCTGAAAAATGTATTTCAAAACATTTCCAAAACATTATCCAATACTCAATATAATTTTCACTTTCGTTTTAAAGAAGATTTACTGCACTTACTTAGCATAGTCTATTAAATTCATTAAATTATTGAACTGCAATTAGGATTCGATGTCTCACTGTGTATTGAAGTTTCAAACGACGAGATCAAAAGTAGTTCAATTCGTGGCCTATATTTAGTCATAATATAATTATTATTCACTATAATTTTGATTTGACTATTCTGAGTGAAAAAAGTTGTATTAATCATCCATGGATTGTTGGATGAGGTATAATGGAATTCTTGATAAGGCAAGGAGAATTTTCGAAATCGCACCATTCTCGATCCGTTAAGAGATCTTGATAAGCATGTAAGTTATAAAAAGTGGGTAAATATTCAGAGTAGTTGAATGTACAAAATGGAGAGGATATTTATAGGTACACCTAAAAACACGTTTATAATATATAATATTAGTGAGCAGGTAAGTTTATGGAAATATTTTAAGATTGTTTCTTAATTAAGAAGTTGACTGAGAAGATAGTTATATTCTATTTTTATTGAAAAAAAAATATCCTAAAGTGCTATCACTTAAGCCATTCTCTTCTATATAAATCCGAGTCTATTTCGGGTGGTCATCGATTTTTCCTTTAATGTACGTATACATGTGCCTTCTTTCCTCAAATAGAGGCCGATGCTTCTCACTAACGAACTTTTGCACGAAGCCAATTGACAATCGTTCACACCCAGGTTAGGAGGAGTCATTTTCTTCTTTTTACAAAATTTTCAGCACTTACTTCAAAAATAAGTATATCCCTCTGCTAGATAGTGTGAGAGTTGAGAAGATGGAAAATGGTCAGACCGTATCGGACCTCTATGTAATTTTGTATGATATTCAGATTTAGCCCAAAAAAACTTGGAAGGTTTAATGATAAAATAGGCCAGATTAAATACTCATGAACACAAAATGTATGTCACTTACGCAAAATCTTTTGAATCATATGTCATCGGTATATATTTCAATATTTTATATCTTTAGTTCAATGTTTCTTTATTAGTGAATTTTCACTGACTTACAATTCATCATTGATCACATGCCAGACGTTGAACCAAAAACTTTTAATGTCATATAGGTGCAAACACCATATTGTCGTCTGTGTTATATCATTCATTCTCGATATGAAATTTGTTTCTCATGGTTATTCACTGTTCACATAAATTCTTCACACCAGTCATTTCTTACTTCGCTTTCCTAGACAAAGAAAAAAGTTAGGAAGAATTTAACAGTTTTAAGAACTTTACAATATTGCAGGGTCTTAAACTAGTTTTCAATGTAGTCCCTATATCGGTTTAGGCACTTATTGCCACGAGGAACAAGTTCCTCCAAAACTCTGTTGTACTTTTCTATCGCCATTGACTAGAGGTGGAAGGAAATTGCTACTTCGAGGTCCTCATCATTTGCGAACTGTTTCCCACCCAAAAATTCCTTTAATTTTGGGATCGGCTTGATGCCAGATGAGGGCTGTAAGGAGGATGTCCATACATTTCCCTCTTTAATAGTAAATGTTTTCACCGTATTCCTGCAGATGAATGGAGTCGGGCGATGTCCTGGATCAGTAACACGTTTCTAGTTTTATTTTACGTCTCTGGTTTTGGATGGCGTGTCTACGTCGTCGTACAGTCTCACAATTGGCTGTTATTTTCTCCTGAAAGTTTAAATACCACATGGACAACATGTGCGGCAGAAGAGTGCCACAGCGGTAAGGAGAAACGTGTTTTCTGTTGCAATACGTGCCTCGACTGCTAAGGTGACTTTATTGAAAAATTGATCAAGGTCCTGTAACATCGTATAAAAAAGTTTTGTAATGGTATATTTAGTTGTTTAATAATTAGTTATAGTTATGTTCCCACACATAATACATTCTGGATGACCTACGAAGTTTATCATATCTTTTTGGGGGTGGGGGTAGGGGGCGTTACGAGATATTGAGTTCATAATTAACAGACCCCGAGCAAATATATGGCAAACATAATTAATTGCTACGGTAAATTCATTGAAAAATAGATTAGGTTCTGTAACATTGTAAATAATTTTTTAAAATGACATCTTCAGTGGTTTATTACTTATGCCTAATCGTTTTTTACTTACTGGACCGCCCTAGTATATAGAAGACCCTCGTACATGTAAATAGAGAGATGTGATGACGACTCATTTAATTTTATTTATTTTATTTGATCACGGCTACAATGACCAGCTTGTCTGAGAACAGTGTAATTATAAGTCTCTTTCGTATTTAATTTCCTGTTTGTTTTCACCACTTAAAGCGTCTCTTAGTCTCCGGTTATATCACTATTCCTGTCCGTGTCACGGGGAAGCGGACACTGAATCTTCTATCCTCTTTGTCTTGTCCTTCTTCCTTTGTCGTTTGCCTTTCTTCACAATGTCTATCTCTAAATTCTGCTGTCTCTCAACTCATTCCTCTTTAATCGTCATCTTGTTCCATTTTTAATGCATCTCTTATTTGTCCTAGCTGGGCGACGAAATATATATTTTAGTATGCATTGTATATTGTAATTTTCTTGCTTGTACCCCTAAGATCAAAATCTTTTGTTTTCAAACCTTGCATGAATCCTGCTCGTTCCTCCCCGTATGATATGAAATCCCACTGTGATAACGACTCATGGTGAGTAGCTTTTGTGCAGAGTGCATCATTGAACCGCTCACCTTGAGTCGTGTGCAACGCTCTCGAATCACTGGTTTCGCGCGCGGGCGGGGCAGCTGAGCCGCGGCGGTGGGAGCGCGTCTCGAGAGAAGATGTAGAGCGACTCCTTTCTCTCCTCTTCCCCACAGCAGCACCATCGCTGTCAGTCTGTGTGTCGATTGCGCTGATTCGAGATGACCTTGCTCCTCTCTGTTCCGGTTCGAGGTCGGTAGGATGCCACCGCCATATTGCATGGTGTGTTGTGTAAGTTGGTTCGTTTAATTTAAAAGCCATTTGTCGGATACATAGTCTTTCATCATATTGGTTTAACTAATGAGTTTTGTACGTAATAGTTGCACGCTTATTAAATGTGTGATGTATTTGTTTTTGACAAGACGTATATTGATTGTAAGATGTTACTATGGAATAAAAGTTTTACGAAATATTACTATTATATTTTTATCTATTTAGTCAATGCAACCAAACTTCTTAGTAAAACACTGAGTGAGCATACAGTAAGCCAAAATTTACTGCTGAAAAATAATGAAGTGTCACATTAAAAAGAACAGTGGGGCAGGGTCTTCGATATTAACGTGCGGCCGATCGAGAGAAGAGATGTTCGTTCCCCAACTCTGCCGAACTAAGTGTGGTTTTCAGCTGGTGTTTTCCCCTATCATTCCAGACTGATGCCGATTAGGTACCAAGATCCCCAACAATCCAATGAATAATTGTATTATATTTTGACTGTGTTTTTACTTCAAGACAATTATAGTCGCGTAGAAATTGTTCTTATGAATTAGTTCTAGCGCTGTATTACATTGATTTTTTTTTCAATTTCAAGCATATTTAATAATATAGATTTTATAATATGATGTTTGTCTTCATCGTGGGGTGTTTTTGTGTGGAGGGATTGTCTTTAAACAGTATATGTGGGGATTTGTATGTTAAGCCACTATTCATTATTTTTTACTATAATTTACTTTCAAGATCTTTTTCTTGACTGTTTACATTTGAAGCAAAATGTAGCCTAAGTTTCTTTGCCACTTATTCTTTAAAAGGCCCTTTATACACTTTTATATAATTTCAGAAACAATAATTGTTTCAATTACTTTTATCACGCATCACTGCCACTGGTTTATTCACATCAGAGCTGCAGTTTCAACCGTTTCAGTAGTTTCACGGAGTTTGGGCCATCATTGACGGGCGATGATCAGATCATTATAAGATGAAAGCAACTTTCCAGTTACAAAGATGTGATAACTTATATTATATTTCGTAATCCGTCACTGGATTGAGAGGAGAATACATACAATTTATTTTTCCTCCCTTTTAATTGTTGTATTAATTTTGAACTTTGGTTGAAACGTGGTTTTTAATTTCCTAAATAATAATTAAAAACATTAATAATAATGTCAATAAAGGAAATGAGAGACATAATTATTCAGGAAACGAGAGAAAGAGAAATGGTTCCATTTTAAACGCTATCTCATTTCGCCTCGGATGACCACTAATTTCGGATAGCTCAATTCTCGAGAAACACTGAACATTATACTACGCCAGAGACTGAAAAAGATCAACAGTTCAGCAGTATGGGATCGTAAGGGACTACATAACATAAAGTTTACTCCTTCTACTTCTATTTTCTACCATAATATCGATGTGACCGTTTCAAGTTCATTTCGTAACCGAGCAAAGGGAAACGAAGATTGTACATACTGAAACTCATGTATTCATATCCCTAACACTCATCTTAACGATAATATCTCCTGAACCGCTAATTTAACAATTACTTATTAAATACTAGCCAACCCAACTATAATGCAATACCCAACAACACCACCACCAAGTGTTCACTCTGAATAAATTATCTTCAGAATAATTACTAGTTGTATTTATGTATATACGCTAACCGCAAGTTCATTTTTAATTGCTTTTTGCTGTTCTTGTTTAAATCTTGATGTCGTAAGATTATCGTAAAAATGAGTCAATCTCGAACACTTCGTTCTCGCTTGTGAGGTAGTTGTGACACTTGACATCATTTTTGACATCAGAATTGCGGAATTACAAAGGGCAAAGTATTTTACATGATTTGAAAGCATATATTTATTTCCGAAACTTGAGAAATTGCACGTTGAAGTGGTGTTGCATAATTAGTGTACAGATTTAACAAATCGTGTCGTATTTTCGCTCACAAAGCCTGGAGGTTATTCAGTGGGTGGAGTTTGACTTAGGGAAAAGGCTATTTACTCACGACCAAGAAACAACTGTAAGTCTGTTCAATGTCATTTTCTTGTTTGTGAATATATTTCTCGTCGAATTTTTTCCTCTTATTTTTAAATGCACTGAATTTGATGTTTGTGTCATAACATGAAATTCAACATGAAATTAGTGGGACTAAAATTAATATAAATCTCGTCTTAGCAAAAATTAAAAAACACAAAAGCTCTTTTTCATATTATTTTATATAATATCATTTTAATTATTCCAGAATACGATCTAGTAATTATTTTACGCGGTTAGGTTATCAAAAGATAAATTCAAAACTATCCCCACTAACCGACTCTTAGTAGTTTCCGTAGAGATTGACAAATTAAATAAAAATCTATATACCTAAAAACCTAACATATTTTTCACATGGACACGCTGAGCTAATTTAACTCTGGAAAGAAGCAAAGAACTATCCTAAAAACTTGATTAAAAAGAGATATTACAATAAAATAATATAAGGAAAATGTAATTACATTTTATGTGAATAGTAAATGAGATGTACTGTATATAAAAAAAATATTTTAAATAATCGAATACTTTACAGTATGTAAGCAAAAGTGTAGTAGGCATGTTTTAACCGTGAACTGAAGTGGTTCGATATTGCGAGTATCCTTTATCTCTTATAGAAGAGCTCCTAGATGACATGGTGCTTTTTGATAAAAAGTGGTTGAAACATGACGGTTGAAGAAAGTAGGTTAGTAGATCTTAAGATTTATTTTAATAGTTTCATTTTATTCCTTCATCCGATTCCGAGACCGCAGATACCACTTTCCCGCATATATCGTGTACGTGAGCGTTTTGCGTGCTCTCCAATTTGCGTAAGGATAACCCATTACTCGTAATTTACAATCTGGAGTAGTTGATGAGGTGCAACAACCTAGAAGCATTAGCTAATGTTAGAAGAGGCGTTCTCGACCTGATGCTTGCGAGCACCATGGTGCTCTTAAAACATTATCAGGTGATCTCCTCATGCGAGGGAAAAGCACTCTCCAGCATCTTTGAGTTTTTTTCTAAAATTCACAGGTCAGAATAATAGTGTTCCTGTTCATTCGGGTGGTTCTTTCTGAAATTTTCTGAACTTAAGAAAATTTGATGGGGGACCCTCCCATTTTGTTTTATATCTTAAAATTAGATTTTTTTTAAGTTTCAAAATTTTGGTAGTGATTCCTTGAATATATAAAATATGAAAAGTTTGTGGAAAACTTGCTTAAAGGCATAAGAAAATGGGAGGGTGTCCCGCCCAAAAAAGGTATTTATTTTTCATAGTGATAGTGTGTGTAATATTATATGAAGGTGGTGCTCGTAGTCTTAAAATGGTTCGGAACGCCTATATTTTATTAATGTAGAGTGTGAGAGATGTATTGAGATTGACTGACGAGATGAAGGGGAGAAGAAGGGGGAGGAAAGTGGTGAAGTTCGAAGGCAGAGTTGCGCGCCACTGTCTTTGAGGCCACGGACGTCTCTTACTCCCTCTCTTTGCCTCGCCCTTCACAAGTGATGTGTGGAGGTGCTTCTTTCATAGAGGCCATTTTACGAACTCACTTTGCGCGGTGAAGGATGCGAAGGTGGGGGTAACAGAGCGAATGGATGGTGTCAGACACGCTTCGGGTTTATGTCTCACTCTCGAGAGCTCAGGTACTACGTCCAAATCAATGAATGAGCAATTCCCTTCCTTTTAGTGGTTGAACTGTGTCATTAAGCTCATAGAATGATAAATAAAAACAATATCAATACCACACAGAATGACTCAGTAACAGTGAATATTAAAATATATTATAAAACAGGGATATTATAGAGAGAGAGAGAGACAATCAGAGAGTGAGTGATGTAAAATTTAAACCTCGAATATCACCTAAACAGATAAAGATATAGGAATACGGTTTTCAATGCAAATATGTCATGATGTATTCTAATGATAACTCTTTTTGATGTACATACATTGACACACTGATTTTTAAACGTAGTTATACTTTGTTTTCATGACTACTTCAAAAGCTGTGAAAAGATGAATGGAGAAGATATAATATTTATTGTATTTGATAGAATAAAAAAAGGGACATGGTATACCGAATTTTCAAACATTTCTTACTTTAAAGCATTGCCAAGAGAATGGCCCACCCATACACTTGGGAGAAGTCCTCAAGCTGGTTCTTTGTTGTTATTCGTTGAAATTCAATAAGAATTGAACCGTGGTAGCGTCTTCACCTCCTCGATACCCCAGAGCGGTAGAGCGTGGGTTCTGCCCAGTCGAACTAGGTGAGGTTTTCAGCTGGGGTATCCCTCGTCTACTCCAGACAAATGTTAGTTCAGTACCATAGATTTATCAGTAACCCAACATGATTCCTTCCTAATTCTCTCTCCCAAGTCATGGTTAGTAGGAAGTGCAGACCTCATGACCTGAACCTCACCAAAAAACATTAAACAAGTAAATAAACGAATAAATAATATAGCCCCTTTGGAAAAATCAATTGGTGCCAAAATTTACAGCTAAAAATCTACGGCAGAAAAATTAGTCTCATGTTCCTTTCTATCTTAGTGAAAGCCGTATTTCAATATCTTTATATGTTTAGGATATTTGAGGTGTTCGCTTTTACTGACTAATTCTATATAATCGAGTTAAAAACTGCTTTTGATTACGTGGAGGACAATAAGCTAATTTACTCTCCATTAGAAGCAAGGAAACACTCCATCAATTACGATCAAATTAGTCAAAGAAAAACTGGTGAACATTTTGGACAGGGGTGGGGTTATAAAGATAGTGCCAGGTAATAAAATTACCAGTGTGAATTACAATAATCTTTCAATGAAAATACAGTGGTACCCCTCGTAACCGACCTCGGATCGACCGGTCCTCAGACAGTTTCATTCTTTCTATCTTTCAGTCTATAAAAAAACTGGCAGGCACTGGTTGAATCACTGATCATTTGACGGGCTTCTGCTGGAAAGTAAAACAGGGTAACGCGACGTTAGGAGTGCAGTGTGTTTGTGTTGTGGCGGTCAGAACAGTGGAGGAGAGGGAGTCCACCAGTTCAATTCCCCTCTTGCCACCAAGACTGTTTTTCCATGAATTAATGTGCACGTATGTCTATTTTTATACGCATTAATTGTTTCGTGTTTGTTTATGTATGTGTTTACATTCAGTGCAATAAAATGATTGCTGTGATGTCTCGTTTACTTATTTATTCGTGATAACTTGATAAAATTGTAGGTTTGTTTGAGCGAAAATTAATTCTTCACGGGAACCTCGGATTAACCGGCCAGGGTTTTGGTCTCGGTCAGACCAGTTAAGGAGTATTCTACTGTACTATAACATTTTGTGATAAAGTATACAGGGAACAGTTGTTGTATTCACATTATACAGTTAATACTAACTGAATATAAAATAAACTACTGGGGTAATGCGAACGCTAGGTTCTATACCATAAGGGGACGGATCTAAACGAGCGGGTTTAGCTTTGTGTGAATTGGTATCATCCAGTGCCATAATCGAGAGGTTTTCGTTTTTCATATTCATGTAATACATGAGGAAGTTAATGAAATCTCCCCAACAAATCTGGATATTATGTAGGTATCCACGCAATGGTTCTAGGTCAGCCAGCTTTGAAAGCTTCACGATAGTATAGTACCGATAGTTGTATGGAGATTTGAATGATTTTGTTTCTGCAACTTGAAAATAGATCGATCCACCAACACAAAATTTGAGATCCGTCATCATTGTAGGTGGAATATTGCAATTTGCAGTACTGACCATAACGGTCCAGGGGCACATATTCTGTACGGATAATGTGTAAGTAAATCGAGCCTCACCGGTGACTCACGGCTAGTATGCTTGCTCGCCACCGAGTCACGCCGGGTTCAGTTTCCGGAGAGACTAGAAAAAAATTGTAGCTTTTCACATTGTCTTATTTCATTTAGCTGTGACAATTGAAAAAGCGAACCCTTCTTCCATCCACCTCCTAGTATCAATACCTCTATTACTAACCACTTCTACTAACCCCTCCACGAGGGGAAAAGTTGTTGGCAAACCCAGCTAACCGGCTCACCTACTAACAATAACCTACCACCCACCTCCTACGTTCTATCGCCCTATGTAGATAAGCTTCAATAGCACGCTGCATTTCCTATTTACCAATAATACAATTAAGTAAAATCACTGTATGAAAAAGGTAGAATTTTCATATTTATTACAAATAATTGAAGTGTCAATTGAGGGCTATATCTAACCGAACCCTTTTCAGGTGAGATCAGATCGAAAGTATATACGACTAATATATTCCAATGCCGTTTTTGTATTTAATAATTTAATACTAGTTTATCCAAACATTCCACAATTTTTAAAATCAGTTGTATGTATTGATTTAATATGTATTTATTTGTATATTTTATTTTGTTTTCTTATATTCTGCCACCGGACAAGAGTTTTTGCAGTAAATAAATATTTTTCTAAGAACCTAAATATGGAAAGAATCAGAGAATGATAAGATAAGTAAAAATGGTAGTGATAGTTTTCATTCGATTCCTGCTTTATAGTGAAAGACCAAACAAAATATGTGACAATACGACGAGACTACATAATAATATACTACAACATTCAACAAATTGGAGTCAAAGTGTTAGAGAGGGATACCTTTTCGAGCTCAGAACTTCGTTTAAATCAGCTTGTATATTCACATGTGTATCAAAAAATTACAAGTAAAGTATAACTTAGTTGCGTAAGTTCCTTACAAAGAATTCATATCAGTTATTTTTGTGGTTATGAGTAACGATATGTGAATATTCAATACGTTCACTCATAGACACATTTGTTTCTAATTTGTCTATGAATAGTCGCATTGAATATTCAGGTATAGTCTAAATATAGACGTAAATTATAAATGAAAAACAAAGTTATATTTGAAACAAAAAATCTTCGTACTGAAGCTGAAATATAAAAAAAGAACAAATACTTCACACCGATTCTTTGAAGACAAGCTCTGATTAAGACAAAGTCATCAACAACAGGAAGCTCATAATGGAAGCAAATCACAGCGGCTACACGGTCTCATGGGTCGCAATGAAACTAAAAGTGATGGATGCTCTTGTCTCATTTTAAGTGAGTAGAAGAATGCGTGTTTAAAGATAAGGTTCTCCACAAAGTTTCTCTCAAATAAGGCTTACCATTCATTCATAAAACTTTCATTCAAGAACAGAAAACAGAAGTAAAATATTTCCTTCAATTATTCAACCTAATGAAAGTATTTCAGTATTAAATGTTGTTATATAATATACGAGTTATATTGGCGGGTCTTTGTTAATTACAATTTCAACAGTACTCCTTTGATTCTACTATTGCAAACTATAAATTTATAAAGTTATTATATTTATGTTCATTATAAAATCAAGATGAATGAACAATATTATAACATGTTTGTGTGATTTCTGTTTTTTTTGTAAACATATTTTGAGTTTATATTTACGTTTTATATTATGTTCAAGTGTTCTGTTGCACTGTTTCTTGCTACACTTTTTTGCACCTGACGACGTCTCAAACCACCAACCAAAACGTTGTGTTCTCAAAAAGCACTAAAAAATCGCAATCGTTCATAAAAAGCTTGTAAGTGTTAATTAATTAATTAAATTAATTAATTAATCTTAAACGTCTCGTAAACTGCATAAAATTCCCATTCTACGATATCATCCCTATATTTCATAAAGCGTTTGCGTAAGATCTAAAAGACAGGGATTATCAATACAACTAAAAACATTCATTTTTACAACCTAATAATGGTAATCACTTTTTAATGAGTTTTCCAAATAGTTTAATGAATCATCTCTAATTAAAACTCTAATTAGTGAGAGAACTCTCTTCCATGTATGAAGGGAATCGTCAACAATAATTAATGACTGAATAGAAACTAAATGAATTATATGTAAAACATGCATTTGATTAAAGGTCTTTCACCTCAAGACTAACTGGCAGAGCAAACGGGATGACATTTGGATGCAATAGATATTTGAATGAAAAGTCTCATATGTTAAAATAATAGAGCTCAATAATTAATTAACCATAAAATATTCTACTATGGTGTGAACTCAATGTGAACGCATACATTCAACCAATTCTTGGGGAAATGGGAAGATGAATTCTGCACATAGATGGAATCGAGCCGTCATTCAAGCGAACAATTTATGACTATTAGCCGGGAGTAGTTCTACAGTTTAGAGCACTGATTACCTGTAAGTCGTGAGTACTTCCGGTAAGTTAATAGTATTTGATAGCCCTATATCCATTAGATCCTTTGTAATGCTTGAAGATTCCTAATACAAAGATTCATGAGTGAATGTGAATGAATGATTTGTTCTCTGTTTTCAATTCTTCTGATTCAATTGACAGCGCTCAATAACCTCACTTAGCCTCTTATGTTCCATATATATCTTTTCTTGTTTTATTATTTTTCTTCTCCATTTTATAAAATTTCATAACTTTTTCTCTGTCTCAATATTTATTTTATTTCATTATTTAGTGTTCCCGTAGTATGTATTTAATGAATAATGTATGTATTTATGTGGTTAAGTGTAAGAGATGGCGTATGCCTCAACTTCGCCATCAAATAAAGGCAATATCATTATTTTTGTTGTGCTATTGTTTTTTCCCTGGTAAAACAGGTCGTTGGGGCTGGTTTATACGCCACACCGGAAGTAAAATTTGGTGTTAGTCGAGACTAAGAAATTTGCTTGTTAGGTGGCATTTTTGCAAAAAAACAAAAAACAAAAAATATCGGATTTCTGCATTTCTGGCAGTACACTTCTAGGCAATGAATGATGCCCTTTCAGTGTTTTGCAAATGACTCCAGTTGCTGAAATTATGAGAGCAATAATTAATACTTCATGTTGTTTCCAAATCTTTTGAATTTCTGTAATAAGTGCCTGATAAAATTGAATTTTTGTTTGCTCGGTCTTTTTTAAATTGTTAGTGGAAGGAATTGCTACATCAATAATAAAAGCTACATCATAATGGAAGGAACAGCTTATCAATAATAATTATTATTATCATTATTGTATCATTATTATATCCACACTTCATCCGACTATAGAAACTAAACAAAGTGTTATGAGAGATACTTTCTGTGGTAAAATCTCTTACTTTTTCAAGTGAAAGAAACTGACGAGAGTTAGCCTCTGTAGGAGTTTCCTCTAACAGTCATAGTGAATAGCCTCACGATTTATGAAGAAATTTTAGAAAAATTCAAGTGAGGCTATCCACGGATTGAATTTAAACGTTGATATCTTCTCGTCAATTTTTTTTGAGGATTTGCAAATTTAAAGTATTTTAATGATAAATTTACTAACTCATATAAGAAAACACATTTGTTTCAAGTCGTTTAAGATCCGTTTCAGCTGCGCGTACCAATTTATCGCGTGCATTTCCCATTGGCTGAGCTTCTTTATGGAGTCTATTCCTATTAAATTGCAGAATTTATTGCGTCCCGAAACCATCATTTAAAATACGACACGAGTGCGAAATGGTGGAAACCTTTTTTCCTTGACTTACTAAGTCCTCGTCAGTCGTATTTGCATAGGCATTTCGTTTTTTTCCTCCAGCGAAGAAGCGCCCATCAACAGTAATCGACGCGTTGACCAATCGCTGCCTGATTGCAGACTCTCGCTACGATGCGTTCCAAGTGTGTCACGAACGCAGCATTTTTCTTCGGGTATTTTTTTCTCATTCGATTTACCTGCCGATAATCGCTCGCAGGAAAACTCAAGCGTTCGGACATGTTTCCATCTAGTGGAACGCGCGACTTCTTTTCGGGTAGAGGCGGATTTTATACAAAGGCTCTCACTAGGCTCTTGCACTTATGTATTGAACTAATAAATCTCGAATTCAGTGTTATTTATGAGTAAATAATTAACGACCTTGTTTTTAGCAGACAATATTTATATTTTTGGAATTCTGTGGAAAAACATCATTGAGTAAAAACAAGAAAAGTACAACACTTGAAAAATATTTAAAACTCACGACGTTTCGTGAATTTCAAAAACAGTTTTTTAGAGTGTTGTATTTTTCTTGTTTTTACTCTGATGTTTTTTTCCACTGAATTCTAAAAAATAAATTTTATCTGCTAAATAAGGTCGTTAATTGTTCACTCATATTTCAATATGCAGACGAAGATGGACTATTCTTCGTATGAATAGTCCATCTTCGTCTAATAGTTACGATTTGTCATCAATACTTTGCAAATTATCCATAGTTTGATAATAAAACGTACTTGTGAAATTACTTTTTTGTGTGAAATACAAATTTATTGGAATTATGTTAATAATTTATCACGTACCGAAGTATTCTTATTGTTAGGAGTGTGTTGAAATGTTAAATCCGTCTCTACCTTAGGGCACTTGATCGGAATTGATGGGATGGTCCCTTACCTACTTCCGGAGAGTATATTAGTTTATTGTTCCTACGTGGTCATACGCAGTTTGTTACTGCTTCTTTAACATTAAATTTTTTTTAAAATTATTATTGAAGGATCCTTCATAGAACTTGAAATCAGGTATTAATTTTCTTCAATGTTTGATTGGAAGAGCTTCGCTTGATTGTTCATGTTCACAGTTATGAGAGAGGTCACTCTTAGAAAATGGTGAAGTCATTAATTTGTGCAAATGATTGAGCGATTTGATAGTTCAACGAAATGGCTTGTTTTGCTATTTACCTCTTTTGTGTTAGCAAATTCTTTTAATGACAACGGCACATTGACTGGGAAAAGACATTTTAAATTGTATATAAATGTGACCAACAGGCACTGATATTGATTAAAAAAATCCTGATTCTGTTAATTTCGTAATTCTTTGAGCGATTTGTTAACTAATGAAGGATTCCGATACATTTCAATTTTATTCGTTAACACTGCTGATGCTAAAATGTTCTTCCACCATTTTACCTAAATCTATATCCATAATAAATTTTAAAATATGGTAATAAATTTTACACCGATAATACTCTTATAATATTACATAGTAAAATTCAATATAAGAATAACTCTTAAATTAGAAAAATATTTAATATATGACAGAAATACAATATGAGAAATAGACGTTATTCCCTGGAAATACGTCACAATACTACACAAAATAGAACACAATACAACTAATATTTAAACTAAATAATATTTTACAGGGCAACAAGTTATTTGAATGTTTACTTAAGTATTATTTCTATTTCATACAAAGACATAATTAGAGACATTGATATTAATCACTGCGATGTCTTTTTTTAGAAACATTTAAATTTAAGTTTGTTTTAACAAAAGGTGAGATTTCAATTTTTATTTGAATATATATTGGGATGAGTAGTTCCGGATTCCCTGTGATAATATATTCCACCCCTGTATTCAATTTACTGTGAAATGTGTTATAGTGTGTTGATATACGTTTAGAAGTGACAGACTAGTAATTTTCTCAGATTATGATACTTGATGATGAAAAGTGTTGAAAGTTGGATGATGAATTCCGAGCATTGTTGGAACTTAAGATTTTAAACACGAGAGTGAGACTGTAGTATATTTGTCTGTTGTTTAAGCTCTAGAAATTATCATCGCAGAATTTCTCTTTTACATTTATTGCTCTTTTTTACTCACTAGTTTAGTATCTGCGGCTGTACTCGCGTAAACCTTGAAATATTTGTGCACGTACTATTTTTTCGTAAGTAGGCTATTCCGTAAAGGCGTGTCCGTTACAAACCGCGTAGAAATAAACCGTCTAACCGTTTAGAAGAAGTTCTAATTAAAACATTACGAGCTTCAATTTCTTGTTATAATATTATATCACAGTTCTATTTTAATGTGGTACGGAACACATTTTATAAGTGTTCAAGAGAATGTGAATGAAGACAATTTCTTATTTATTCACTAATATTTTAACACCTCACCATGTTGTTCTTCTTGAAGTTAGATATCAAACACAAGAATGTAAGAGCCATTTCAATAAAAAGTTGTTTGGTTATTTGAAAATATAGTTTAAGCGATAATATCAATCACTTAAAAATATTTTTTGACAGTCCAAAATTTTCCGCGAATGTTTGAATCTTCATTACATAAAAGAAAACCATTTCAATGCACAGACATATATAATATTTTGAGTGGATTGAATGATGTATATCCTTTTGTTATGATTTATAGCCGTGTGTATGAAGGGGCTGCTTCGATGAGACAAGATATAGAATGGAAGAGAAAGTTCTACATCACTGTTCTTGTTAGACACATTAATAAAGTGTCTAATTGAGTAAGGAATTTGTTTAATTGATACTGGGACATCATTTGATACATAAGCTATCTGTATCATGGTTATTTTAAATTTGTTATTCAACTGAAATCAATAGTATTTATCGGGTCTCAGAAGAAATTTCTCCCTGCCGCATTCTTTGCGTTTAGACATACATGTTAATGATGGGTTGATTGATACAATCTCGCTCTATCTGCATTTTCAGTTCCAAATTTAAGAACTAAATCGTTGTGCACTTTTTGTTTAAAAATAACTGGAACCATTAATAAATTATACAAAAGAGTAGAGCTCAGAATGTTTGAATGCGGTTTGCTCCTAACAAGTCATTGCAATTTCATGTGGTTTTCGCGGGAATACTTTAATTCGGTCTACTTACAAAGAAATAGTACGCAAGCAAATATTATACGATTTACGCAAGTAATGGCGCGAGCAAAACCGTGATTATTATACCTTCCAAATATTGATAGCAAACACTAAAAAAATAAATTTTTTATGAGTGATGCTTGTGAGACGTATCTTAGAAATGTCATATATTCAAACTACTTCATAAAACAGTTTTGCGAAAAGGAGGAGGGGGGTGCAAGTCATGGTTTTGCTGGGGTTTAGAAATGTTCAATCCACCATTGTTTGAAAATCCTTGACCAGAATTAATTGGATGTCCCTTGTTTTCCTCGGGAGGGTACATTAGTTTGTTGCCCGGCGCATGGTCATACGCATTTAATAGCTGTTTCTTAAAATAAAGTTTAAACTTTTTCGCAAACACTTATAGACTGATACAGTACTTGCGTAAAATTGTGTCTAGATAAACATTTTCAATAAGTTTATGATTTAAAATTTTTACACTACTGAAATAAATGTATTAACGTTCTTGTTGAAAGTTTAAATTTTACTAAGCAATACTCACAGCATAAGTCAGGAAGATTATAACGTATTTTCAAAATATATGCATAACTTATTTATGATTTAAAAAGGTTTAAACAGTCTATTGGTTGGTACGAATACAAATTTTATTCTTGCAATTTAATATATATTTATTAAGTTATTATATTATTCACATATTACTATAATATTTATAAGATATTTTTATAGAAAATACATTCTTAGAAGTAAATAAACGAATTTATTATATATCACACTGCTAGGGTGAACTGCTTCAATGATATTCACAAACGTATCTGTATAGCAACTTAACTATCTAATTTTTCAGTATTTTCTGAGCAGAGAACATCTATTACATTGCGTGCCCGGCCGCACGTGATGTTTTCATGCGGAATTTTCCTCACTCCGTACGAACGGTATTGAACCTATGACATTTTTTTTCCTTCGATTTTATGACTCAATTACTCCTGATAATTTTTCTTTCAGCTAATTATATAATAAGGATTAAGATGTTAAACTGATTAATTACTCTCTAATTGCGATAAAATACTGTAAATTAAAGTTTAAGAATTTTCCCGAGTTCTTAGTGGCACCGAAGCACCGAAGCCGTTCTCGAAAGGGAAAGTCCCCAACCTCCCTGAGCGTGCCTTGGAAACACTTTTCCTGTCACCGTGGAATGGTGGTGGCTCAGCCTCCACACAGCGCATCTCCGCAGTCGCGTTCTCTCACGTTGGAAGAGGTGTGGTGAGGGAGGGGAGGGTGACCGACGCGACGCGTTGCGGGGGCAGAGAAAACGTAGGGCTTCTTCGCTGGTGGCAGCGGTGAGCAGGTGGCAGGGACGCCACTTGCTTTCTAACCAGTCTTCTATTTCATCTTCTTGCGCCGCCGGAGGATGAACTGTGGCGGCCGCGAAGGTCACGTCTCGGGTGAGAAGGGCATGTGTGTTGAGGTAGGTATGTATGTGGTAACGAGGATCTTTCAACGATTGGATGCAGAGAAAGTATTTAATTTAAATAACTACAGGGATAAAAATATGTTTATACTTTGCTCCCTATCATTATTCATCGTTCGAAAATATCAGAAAAAATATTAAATCTGCCTCCGCCTTAGAGACCTTGATCGGAATTGACGGGATGGTCCCTCGCTTGCTTCCTTCCGGAGAGTAAATTAGTTTATTGTCTTCCATGTGGTCATACACAGTTTGTAATTTCTCTTCTGATAATAAAGTTTGTATTTATTAATATTTAATAGTTTTGATAAAAACAATTATTTGCAGACAACGAAGCAACCAAAATATATTTGATCAATGCTCATGATAGAAATTTACATTACAGAAACATGAGCCAATGTTCGTGCCAATTTGCATATAAATCCTGTTTTTTAATAATTGGTATCTAAAACATAAGAAATATGGATGATTCAGTTAATCGATTTCGTTAATTACTCCGCTAGCACAAAAAGACCACCACGTAATGTTCCCTTTTTTAATACTCCCAATTCGTGTAGATTCATCACGACTTCATCACAAATGTAATCGTAACATTTCTTTCCCTGCCCTACGAGTTTCAGAGAAATTGAACCAAAAATCTTAAAAGGTGCTAAGAGCCAATTACTTAATTTCCCGGAATTGAGTGAGAACTAGATGTCCGAGTCTATACTCCGATTTTACTTAACGTGAAAAAAGATCATTCTTTTTCTTTGAAAAATGTACCTTCATAAACTCTGAAAACAGTCAAATGGGACAGAGAAGTAATTTAATTCTCAGTTGATGTGAACGACTGGGATGTTGGAAGTTGACATTGTTATGTGTGTCGGGATAATTGAAGGATGATAGTCGTGGGTTCAATTTTCTCATCACATCGTCATATAAAGTAGTGGGACCTACCGTGATTAAGTAAAAGAGGATATTGCATTCCAGAAACAAAGCAAAATGATAAAGTTGAAGAAGTAGTTTTGAGAATGGATAGGAGACTTAAAAAGTGAACGGAGCGGAGAATTCTTTCAAGATATCCATTAAATTTGTATTAAAATTTATTCAATTTCGCAATGGTGAGTAAAGCATTTTTTAATTTGTGAACACATAACTCACTGAAAAAGGGTGTAAAAGTTAGTGTACATTTCAGAATTTAAAAAATTCATGAAAGGGTATTAGTACAGAACAATAACGGTATTAGGTAATAATTATTTTTTGTTATCGATCTTTTTCGTCACTTATTTCGCGTAAATGTAGCTCTTGTAGTTCTTCATTAAGTTAAAGAATATTTAGATGGTTCACATCTCTTTGAAGGAGCTATGGACCTAAAATAGACCTATTTCTCGATATATTGGGCTGAACTAGTTGCTCCGGCTTCTGTCAATTCAAATGAAAATTATCCATTTCTTACTAAGGGTAATTTAACACATGCAAGAAATATGTGACATGTAATTGTTTGAAGTGGGTCACCCGTGCAGTGAAAGATTGTCCAGTGAAGAGTACTTTAGAAAGGAAAGAAAAATGAGCATTTTTTGTTGAAAACACGAGATCCATTAACTCGTAAAAAACCCAAATGGAACGAAGGGAAAATTGAAATCGTATTCGTGGTAAAGTATCATTAAGTTGAAAGTTCACAAAATATAAAGGGTTCGTGGTGGAAAGTGAACTTGTTTTACTGCGCCCTAATATATAAAACTTTGTGAAGTCAACTAGGTCAGGAATTCAAATCAATTATAATACAAAAGCTTATCGTAAATTATTATTGAATGAATAAAATCATGAAAATGTTAGAAAAAGGATTTTCAAAAAATATACTTTACGAATGCTTTATTATGATTTTACCTGATCAAATACTTAAAAACGTGTATTACTTCGAAATGTATGAAAATATTTTGCGCAGCGTAAATTCATGGAGTCTTCTCAAAAGGATATTTTGTCATTCTTTGTATTATCATTACATCCAAAAGAACTTTAAAACACGGGAACACTTCCTTGAAACATACTTGAACAATATTTTGCCAGAAAAAACTCTGATAAGTGATGACTTGCACCAGAATAGTTGTATTAAAACCCGATTCCGCAGGCACTGACTGTCGGGTAGTATTCAGAGCACCAAGTATTTTGCTTTCCGGATCTAGTTTCCCGTTTACACTTGAGGAGTGATTGTACACAGAGTAAAAATACATAATAAAATGTGCATCCGTTACCTGATTATAAATATGGAACATAGAAAGAACATAGTAATCTAATATAATTGATTCTAAGAATTGAATATGTTTGGAATATTTAAACTTTTTCTTTCAACTGCTTCGAGAAATTGATTTTCGCCTTTTACGTATTTCGAACCGTTTTAACATCAAAGGATGTAAAACTACGTTTGTCCTATACATCCAGTTCTATACATCCAGTGAATTATTGTTTAGTGTAATTTATTTAGAAAGAGACATTTATAAGATGAATCTTCAATGATTTTTAATCAATTAATAGCATTCCCAACCCGGTTTCGCGCGGGAGTATTTGTTGATGTGATATAGGTAAGAATTCGTTACAATTAAAAGTTGACAAAAATAACACGTTTACATTCGAAAACCTTCATGATATCTTAATTAGTTCGTGATACTTAACAAAATAGAAAAAAAAAAATCCACCCCAATTGATTCCTTTAAAATCGTAAATTATAAAAAACCTTTTCTTATTGTTTTTTAAATACTTAAGCAACATTCCATCAACATTTCTAATTCTTATCTTTTATATCTTATTCTTAATATTGACCGCAGTATTATTAAAATTAAATGTTTCCTGTAAACAGGAAAGGCCAAATAAAATTATTTTTGAAAACGTATTGTATTAATAAAGAGGAACACTTGAATGTGCATTGAATTTCCCCTATCTTCTTGTAATTCTGCGAGAGGAATACGTAGCCACAGCTACTGGAAAGTGGAAATGACCGAATGATGCGCCTATTTCTCTACTTCTTTCGCTCCTCGTTGAAGAAGCGTGGAGAAGGAGCGGTTAGTGTGGACTCGTATTAGCGCGCGTGTTCCACCGCTTGCAATGCGTGTCTGAGCGCGTTTGCGTTGGTCAGTGGCGTAACGCGCTGCAGCAGCAGCGTACGTATGCTCAAAGCCACGTAACTTTACGGAAAATAATGCAACATGGCCATGTAACACGAATTGCCAACTTCTACGAATTTATGTTATATCCGAATAAATATTAATAGTAGTCACAAAAGCGACCTTTTTCTTTAAAAAGTGCGATTTTATAACGTAACAAACTAGGACGAGATAATATTTGTTCCACACGCTCGATGAACAAAGAAACAGAATATCGCCATAATAGCGAGTAAATTAAATAAATGGCGTACCTTGGTATTTAAGTTTAAAGAAACTAATAAGTACTGCCAACATAACGCGAGGTACACTTATCATTACTCTTATGGACAACGGAGAAGTAAATGCGTTGGCTATCTTGAGTACAAACCCTGAACCAACATCAAGCCTGTTAGACTGTCAATAAATAAATAAATTTTAAAAAAATAAATAAAAAATTATAAATGAATAAGTAAATAATGTTACTAATAAACACAGTGCGTTATTTTATTTTTCTCCTTATTTTTCTCTGAGTGAAGTTACATTACTGAGTAAACGCCGCGTGGACCACTGCGGTTGCGCGGGGTGGGAGCGACTGCAGCGCGGATTGGTCACCTGTACGACGACAGTTGCTAACCGCTATGGCGCAATCGACGTTGCTCACACCAGGTCAAAGGACCATTCTGGAATCATCGGTAGTCACGATCCACTACTCCTAGCAACAAAATACTTTTAAAAGAACTGAACTATAATTATTTGTAAGAAGTCTTTCTGGTTTACGTAGATCGCATTTTCATGTTAAACGTTACTATGCCTCATCACTAGTCTACATAAGTAGTCATTCACGTTACGTCACACATTTACTTGTTGACATATAAGCACTTTTGGAGCATTTAAACTTTTGAAGCACCTGTCCTGTCCCGTCCTTGCAACATTTTGCCAACAAAATGCCTTTTGAATGTACTGTAATGCATTTCAGTGATTTTTTCTGCGACAATTTTAAACAGTGAATGGAAACTATAAACCCAAATGGATTTTTAATGAGTACCGTATTATTTTTTCGTATTCCATCCATTTTCATAAGGAATCAGCAGTGGTAAGTTAGATCGATTGTTTTAGATAACTATTACAAATCTATAATTAATAATATGTAAACAAATCTTATCGTGTAAATCCTAATAATCGGGCAGAGTTGTGAGAGAGGTTTTTTACACTGGCCTATGCTGAATAATATGTTTCGTACGTATGAATGTACAGAGTTTCTATGAGCACCTTCATGAGCAACTGGAGGAATTTGCGTCAATATGTCGAAGTATATAGATAGAATTGCTTTGGGATCTTGTGAGTCAATTCACTATTCTTACAATGATTCTTAATTAATTAATGATTTTAATTACTAGAAATAAAAACCCTAATACAGACAGAAATGGAAAGTAGATCAAAGAAAGCACAACCAATGTAATTATGGCATAAAAACTAGAGGCGCAATAAAATTGTACTAATTTCCACGTGTACAATTTATCATTGGTTTCAGTTTTGAGAAATTATCATCGGTACATTTCCTCAGTATATGTTTTTGATCTTGAGAGTTACGCAATAGGAATGACTGAGAAGGGACTAAGTAACCCTTCGAAGAAATTTCTTTTTCCTTCAAAGAATTTCCTGTATCTATGTAGTGAAGTAAAATATTTCAAGCAAAGTGAATGGATGTGAATGTGGAAGTGAATTTTTTTTATAAATAGAGACATATTTTACTAAATAATTTCAAACTTAATCAATTATCAAACAGCAATTATACTGTCTTTTTAGATATTAGTTTCTCTAAGAAGTACTTCTGTTACTCTCTCTGCTGAAATTGAGAAAAATTAAAAAATTGTTTTTCAATATTAAAATAAAGTACCAATCAGACACAAACTTAAAAATTGCAGTCTGAATATGAAAATGAGCAAAAATACTCCGAATAAGAAATATCACTATTTTTGCTTCCTTTGTGTCACTATCTAGATTCAAATACTGATAGATATACGATAAGAATGATGGGATTATAAGATTATTATTACCGAACGAGCCCAGAAGATACATTTATATAATAAAGAATTGCGGTCAAGAAATCCTACACCCCCTAGGGGACTTACATCTAGTAAGTACGTGTTTGGCAAACACGGGTCCCCGAGCTGAGTCTGGCTGGCATTACTTCCACTTACTTGCTAAGGCTCCTTCCTTTCTCTTTCCTGACCTTCCTTGGTCACCTCTTTTTCTTTTCGATCCCGACGCTATTAGGGCTAGGGTATCTTTCATTTTCCTCATTTTTTGTCCCCCCTCATTTTTTGTCCTCAATGTTTTGGTGTCTGTTTTGAGATATGTTTTGATATATTGTAATTCAGGAGGGTTTTTTGGTGGGTATGGTTGAGTCATTCGGCGAGTCCTACACGCGGAGAGAGTCATGTTGGTTCTCCTTATTGCGTAACTGCATTTTCCCTACCTGTACAGAATTTTAGGGTTCTAATGACCTAGATGTCGACGAGCCGTAAAGCCCAACAAAAAAAAATCCTACATATTATTTTATGGTACATTTGATTTATTTGTTTTAGAAAATTTATCTTAACTAGAATTTACTTCAGAGGATTTTTTTAAAGTAGTTACAATAATACTATGATGAGTAATGACCAATTACTGGCCGATAGATAGTCCAGTGATTTGAAGTCTTTCGGTTATTAATTGAAAAATGCCGCTAATAAATGTACTTTAAAAGCACCGCAAGAAATAAATGTTGTTGTAAAATTATTTTTAACCCAGTGTACGATGGTCTATATCCCTGGGAATTTTATAACACTGACAAGAACATTTTTAAAAATTTGAAGGGAATTTCGCTTACCAATATCCCCTGTATCCTGTAAGTGGGAAATTGATTGAAATAAAAAATAAATTGAGAGTATTTTAATAATTGTTCTTAATTCCACAAAAACCTTATATCGTACTTATTTTCACTATAATTTTCAAGATCAAATTAGATTTAGGAAAATAAAGTCCATAAATTGAAATTTTAATATCGTGATCAAACACACTCGCAACTTCATAAGAGGTCCCGTTCTATAAAACAAAATGTCATGCGTCATAATTACTAAAACGTCTTTCAAATTTCTGAAAAAAAATCAAGCTTTTAAAGTATGTATATCACATTTTAAAAAAATTCATGTCCATTCTTAGTACGTTCATCTATGATGAGTGACCGAGGAAGGGGACATTTTATGGTTATAATTTTTTGATTGTCAATTTTTAGAGATCTTTTTTTCTTTTTTACTTTTAGTAGAGGAAATAAAAGCTAGTTTTGAACGTCTATTTCAGTAGAAGGAAGTCCTGGTGAAGAATAGTGGCATGTATCTCCCCACACTTGGCATACTGCGTGTACACGTCGCTGCCATCTCGGAACGGACAATTGTGTACACGTCGCTGCCACTGCCGTGCAACGAATGCTCCTGCAGTGTGTCGCGATTTGTGGTGTGGCGTCGGAGCGGGTTTCAGGCGCCGTCGCCTCTCGTTGCGAGTGAAGTCTGACGATATACGAAATCAATATGCTTTAGAGATAAGAAATCGATTTCCTGTATCGTCCATGAAAAATTTTGAAGTTGGGTAGTACAAAGGTTTCTTAAAAATAATGCGAAGTCAAACGTGTCGTTCTCCTAAAATTGATGATAGAGTATGAAAATAAAAATAATATACGAATCGTATATTGAATTTTTGACGTATTTATCTTTTGAATGATTATTCTAAGGTGGAATAATTAAATAAAAATTAAATAATATATTTATGTACAATGCATAGCGAAAACGGGATATTTAGAATTATTTAATAACAGCTATATCATTATTCACCAAAACTCTTTGAGTACATATTTACGTACCAATACAATTCAAAAGGTATAGTTACTTTTTTAAACATTAATTTTAAAAGTAAATAAATATATTTTAAAGCTAAAAAATTTATTATTCAAATATTTTAATCATTATTTACTTTAGAAAGAATTATTCACAAAAGATCTAGGCAAATATTTCGTTGTCTATATTTCTACTTTCGACCTGCAATCTCAATTTTTGAAAATAGTCAGGTTCGACTTCACATTGTTTCTAAGAAACATTTTATGTACATAACTTAAACATTTTTATTTGATTATTTAATGTCTCGTTTACATCTAATGACATCTCACGACATTTATCTTCGTAAGTCTTAAAATACAATTTGTTTCACCTTGATTCTTCATTGGTGTTTATCACTCTCCCTCTGTTGAGTTGTACCTCATGTGTCTTTTCACAATTTACATCACATTCAATCCTTTTATCTACCATATCCTTTTTACGTAGTCAATAAATACTTCTTTTTTTTCTTTTGTCTCTATTAACCATGCATTAATTGTTTTCCGTGTGAATCATGTACTGTATTTTCGTAATTTTCTACAGTCTTGTCCTACCAATGAAGAGTTTTGTTCGTTTTGGAATAATTTTTTTTTACTTTTTATTTGAGTCTAAACCCAATTTGGGTGTTCTGTCTGCATACAAAGTTATTACAGAACCCTTTTTAAATTTACTTTCTTCCTCTTTTTATCATATTCCTTCCAGCTCCACTTCATCAACTTTCTTCCGCTGCTGCTCCACGGCTAATGTCTTTCTGTCCTCTCTTTCTCGTTCCATTTTTCATGATCTTCTCTGATCACGTCACGTAGTATCTATAATTTTGTATCATACTCCTTGAAATTTCCATTCCTTTCTTTCGTTGCTATTAATTGCTTCATATCTCTATGACCCGTGACTCCTTCTTTCTTTATGAAATCGATGTACCTCACTCTTAGACTCCCCTAGAAAGGACAACCCAATAAGACATGAGATACATCCTCATCCGGTTCACCATACATACAATCACTTCTTTTTTCGCAACGTCCGCTCCTTTAAGAATTTTCCAAAATTTCCGTGGTCACTCATGAATTTGAGGATTTATCTGTTTAGCGTAAACCACTCTGTTTTACCGCAAATTCCATTAATGTTTGTAACTGTATGTTATCCGTCCTTTCATCGAGTATTTGACAGCCTTGCAGCAATGTATTCACTAGTTCCTTTCTCCATCCCCCACCTTTTTTTCGGTTTTGTCGTATCTAGTTCTATTTCTCCTTTCCTCTTCATGAATCTTCTGTAGGTACAGATTGAAAGGTAGTACTCCATGCAGTAAAATCAAAATACAACATAGTGCGAAGAGAAACCTCTCGCCAGAGCAGAGCTCGCGACGGCGCGGCGTGGAGCCTTGGACGCGCGTCACGCGTCTCGTTCGATGTAGCTCTGAGCGATCTCGCATCGAGCGGGTTTTTACACCATAGCAGAACACGAAACACGTTAATAGACTGTCTGCTTACTATTTCCTCAGTTCGTATTCGTGTCTTGTCAATTGTTTTATGACAAAATACTTCAACATTTGAGGGAATGTGATGGGGTACTTATCGTATTGCAGCAAAACTAGGGATTTCCGTGTTGAAAAGTTTTGAAATAAGTTGTTTCAAACAATGATATAAATTGTTTTATGAAAATATATTCATTTTTAACTTGTTATGGAGGAAATTTTAGGTATTACTCGTAATCACGACGGTGTTTTTCTGTTTTTCTATTTTGCACTGACATTTATCATCTTGCACGAATACAACACCGTTCGTAATTTTTTTTTGTTTTTTTTGTTGGGGCTTTAGGGCTCGTCAACATCAAGGTCATTAGAGCCCATGCAGGTGGGGAAAAATGCAGTTTCGCACCATAGAGAAGAGCCGTAGTGACTCTTCCCCGTGTGTGGGATTCGCCGAATATCTCGACCATACCCACTAAAAAACCCTCTTGAAATCAACAAATATCCAAATAGAAAGTTGAAAGAAAAGAAAAGAAAACAGTATACCAATATATTCTTTCACAAAAAAGGAAAACAATTTTTAAATATTATATTTTCAAATTACTGAAACGAACGATGAAAACAAAGAAGACAGTAAAGAAGAAAAGGGAATGCAAATTTTAAACCCTCCCGAGAACTTGCGACAGGAGCCCCGATCTACTCATAAAATTCAATAGTTTATTAACATTAACCGTTTCATTTCCGAGAATTGTTGGTAAATCTGCAGCCAGACCAATTTGTCTCCGTATATTTGAGTATCTTCTGCAATCAGTTAGTAGGTGACGCACTGTCAGAGAACAACTACAGATGTGTATAAGAGACAGTAGTCAGGTTCGACTTCACATTGTTTCTAAGAAACATTTTATGTACATAACTTAAACATTTTTATTTGATTATTTAATGTCTCGTTTACATCTAATGACATCTCACGACATTTATCTTCGTAAGTCTTAAAATACAATTTGTTTCACCTTGATTCTTNATCACTCAGTATCCTTATCTTGACGGAATTTAGGAGATCACGTTTTGGAATCGTGGAGAAATCCACGCGATTCTTGAGGCATGCCGTCTTTGCGGAATCGTCTGCTTCCTCATTTCCTCTGATACCCACGTGTCCGGGAACACAGCAAAACATTATGTTCTTACCGTCACTTTGCAGTGAGAAAAGTACATCCTGGATGTTCTGGATCAGTTTATCAGCCGGATACATGTTCTGGATTGCTTGGAGAGCACTCAGCGAATCAGAACAAATCAGGAAATGAGATCCGCGGTAGCACTTTGTTGATCGCAATGCTCGCAATATGGCGTAGCACTCAGCAGTGTAAACACTGCACAAGTCGCCTAGACGGTAGCCATAGGTGTCACGGGGAAATACCACGGAGCAGCCGACACCATCAGCCT
>NNCF01126124.1:300569-311742 GCA_002313205.1 Laupala kohalensis
TTTGCTGTAGATGTTAGGTCAGCAAAATATTCAGCCATTGCTGTTGCCATTTCTCTGTTGTTGGTGAGAACCCGACCCTGATAATTGAGTCCAGATATTGGGACTCGAGAATACCTTCCAGATATCTTTCGGATTGACTCCCATACTTTAGTGGACGATGTTGTTCTCTTAATGGTGCTTAGAAACTCTTTCCAGGAGGTGGATCTGGATTCTTTTATAGTTCTGCGCGCTTTTGTTCTAGCAATCCGATATGCGGCGAGGTTTTCCGGAGACGGACTAGCCTTAAATCTCCGCAATGCTCTTCATCTTGCCCGAATGGCGGAGCGACATGCGTCGTTCCACCAGTGGACATGAGGTCTTCGCGGAAAAATGGATGTTTTCGGAATGGATTCTTCAGCGGCGTGATGAATCAGCTGGGTCAGATGGTCGACCCTCTCTTGGACACTACCCGTTTCTCTAAAGACAGACAGAGAACGGTACTCTGTCCAATTAGCCTGACTAAGAATTCATTTCCGTGGCATACATTCGGAAACAGTTGCACGATCCTGCATAGACAACCTGATAGGATGATGGTCGCTACCATGCAGATCATCTTCTACCTTCCATTGAAAGATATCAGCAACTTCAGGAGAGCAAACTGATAGGTCTATAGCAGTCCATGACCCCGTGCCAAATGCGAAGTGGGTCATCTCCCCGGTGTTCAGTAGACATAAATCTTCCCGCTCAAAGAGACAATTCAGCAGTCGGCCCCTGGGCAATCGCTCGACGAGCCCCACAGTACACTGTGGGCGTTGAAATCTCCAAGGAGGAGGAATGATCGAGAGAGCTGATGAATTAAATCTGAGAGTCTCCGAAAAATCTCGTGTCTGAGGAAGATATATAGAACACACGGTCATGGCTGTCACGCCATGAACTTTGACTGCTATAGCCTGAATTTGAGTTTGTAGAAGAACAGGTGAGCAGAGGATTGTGTTTCTAACAAACACGACAACTCCACCTCTTGCTCGATCTCCCGCGGTGTCGCCATATCTGAAGCCGCTGTATCCTCGCAGAGAGGGTGAGTGTTCTGGTGAAAGGTGTCTCTTGCAGGCAAATACATATCGGATTACGACGCTCTAAGAGTTGTAACTCTTCACGTTGAGTTCTATAGCCATTAAGGTTCCACTGAAGTATGGAAGCCATTACTGTTTCGAACCTCCGGTGTCAGGTTCGTGAATGTGTATTTCCGCGTCACCGTCGGATAATACACGTTCTGTCTCCGAGGAAGAAAGCACAGAGACGTTCTTTTTACGTCTGTGCGATTTTTTGCTTGGTAATTGAACAGGGTTCAGGGGTTTAACCCTAAAACCAGGCTTTGTCTTTATCTATGTGTTTGTTGCTGTAAGTTTATTACTACTTAGTTTCTTTGTAGTAGATGGATGCGCTGTTGGTGGTGTTTTAGGTTTCTCGGGAAGGACTGAGTCATTTTTCTTGCCGCATTTGCACTGACATGTGCACGACGTTGTCGTAGACACGTCAGTGAAATCGGCTTGAACAGATACGCTCTTCTTTATTAGAGGAGTCTTGGCTGCGGTGGAGTAACTGGTAGAAAATACAGGGTATAAAGCCCTGTATTTCTTCCGCACTTCACCGTACGGGATCTTCTCCGTAGTGTTAATTTCCTGCACTTTCTTTTTTTCCAGAAAGGCGACACACTCCCTACTCCATACCGGATGGCTGCCTGTGCAATTAATGCACTTAGCAGGCCCTGGGCATGAGACGTCTGGTTGGTGTGTCTCCTTTCCGCACTTTCCACAGGTGTCACGTCCCTTACACGATGTTGTCGTGTGTCCAAACCTCTGACACTTATAACAGCGCAGAGGATTTTGTATAAAGGGACGAACCGGCATGTTCAGCCATCCAGCCTTCAGTTCCTTTGGTAATTTAGGACAGTCAAATGTCACGATGAAGGAACTTGTCTTCTCCAGAACACCATTTACCTTCCTCATGATTTGACTGACCTCAACTACGTGGTCAATTTCCCATTCTACAACTAGTCCTTCTGTTGCCATATCAATAATGTCCCTGCAACTTACGACCCCCTTGCTGCGATTAAGCGCAGCATGGAGCTCGCACTTCACAGGGAACTCTCCCAACAAAGTACATTTTAAAAGTCCCAACGCTTGCTTGTTGGTTTCGGTTTCCAACTGCATTGACCCATTTCGCAACCTTTTAATTGATTTCAGCGTTCCAACTAAACCCTACAATCCTTTGTAGATAGAGAACGGGGATACTTTTTCAAGTGTCCCGTCTATACTTGTCATAATAATAAAAACATTTTCATGTGAAAAGTTCTGTTTCTTATCCTTATTTTTTTCTGAAGCAGGAGGGCTGTTAACCCTCGGCCGCTTCGAAGACCCTGAGGCGTAATACTTACCTTGCGACTCGCCCACTCCGCAAGGCAGGGGAAAACAAGAATCTTTCATTTTGACCCACGAGTTCGGAGGAAGTAAATGTCCGGTGACGTGGAGCCCCCGCATCACGCCACTAAGCCTTGTTCAACTGTGGTGCGGCAGTTGCCTCAGAGGTTGTCCACCAGCGAGTGTTTATCCTCAATACCCATTCACTTCATCGGCGCGTAACACCCCTTGAGGTTGAGGGTTTTTTTATAGAGGTTTAATTTTTCCTCGCGACCCGGCCAATGAAGGCAAGATCTCTGCCCTTCAAAACATGCAACTTTCCACCATCGCGCCAATGGTGGTCGCTGAAGCATGTCCAAAGCTTACGGTGTCCGAGGACTGGTGGCGCAGTACCAGTCTCCAGCTCGGAACCGTGCGTTTGCCAAGCCCATACTCACTCGAAACTGAGCTTCCTGCGGGGGAAAGAAGAAAGAGGAGAATAAGAAAGGGAAGAAGGTGCTAATGAAAGATACCCTAGCTCTAATAGCGTCGGAATCGAAAAGAACAAGAGGTTACCAAGGGAGGTCAGTTAAGAGAAAGGAAGGAGCATGGCACAAGTAAGTGGAAGCAATGCCAAACTCAGCTCTGGGCCCCGTGTTCACCAAACACGTACTTACTAGATGTAAGCCCCCTGGGGGGTTCGTAATCTCTTTTCTGATGAAACTCAGAAGAAAGTGCTCGATAAGGAGGGAATGGAATTTATACTTTTATAGTACTAAAATTATGCATCTAAATTAAAAGTCATTATGCGCTTATTATGCAATGAAAGTTGTTTAAACTAGCGCAATTTATATTCAAGTTTTTGTGTGAATCATGTTCACTTATATGAATATTTGATGCATAATTTATTTTATTTCCTCTCTACTTTGTTGTACAAGTTTACTTTAAGTACTGCAAGAATCAAAGCGCTGGAAGCCAACTTCCTGAAAGATTTTCAGAAATCGGGTTGCGTAGTATCGATATTAATTGCAAACGTATCGTGTCATGACATGATCCAGTATTTTAATTTCAGTATCATGAATGACTGCTTTCATTCGAGTTCATGAAAAGGTAGGCACTTTTACACTTGATTTAATAATGTAATAAAAATAAGGAAGCTGCAATGGAAATACAGGTTGTATGTTTTAATACATGAGGATGAAATATGTTTAGAACCATAATATTATAGCGAACTATAACTATAAGATCGAGCATAATCGGAGCACAAAAGAATCTTCCCCTCTGCTCATCTTTATAAAAAATGGCTCGGTCTAAACAAAAATTAGAGAGTGAGGATATCCTTTCCCGCTATATTTTTATTTATTTTTCTGTTTTTGTCATAGTCAGCACACGGATTGTTCTTCCCCACTGGAAATACGCCGTATATCTCTCCAATGCTGCTCTAATGAGCAAAACGAGGAGAGTATCTCTACTGGGGACCGATAATTCTAGTCTACCATAGATTTTTTGAGACTAATTATGCAGAAGAAATTTTTGCAATAATGCATAATTTTGTTTATGGTGTAAATGACGTTCTACTCTGCGTTTTTATGTGCTTTAAATTCCATGAGATTCATCACAGGTTATCTAAAGTAATACTTTTCGCATTACAACAATTATTTTCGTCAATGTACTTGCTGAAATGTGGTGTCCTGACCGATGGGAATAGTTCNTTACAACAATTATTTTCGTCAATGTACTTGCTGAAATGTGGTGTCCTGACCGATGGGAATAGTTCAGTAGTGGAACATGGTGAATGAGCAGGCCCCCTACGATGAAACCTGTGAATAATGGTGATGACAATAATAATAATGTATGTGGAAGATTCTTTATTGCATTCACAATAAATTCTCTTCCTCTCCAAAATAAATAATTTCAAAGAGGTTCAATTAGAACAAGATTTATTTTTCTCTACCGTCGTAGTATAAAGAAACAAGGATGGCACCAGACGGCGAGATCAGGCGTAGAAAGTTCTGTGCGTTTAACTCACAAAATGGTTTCTGGCGAGTCGATGGTCGGGGATGCCGTGCTTGGTGTCGAGATATCTCGTGGTTCTTACTTGAAGTGACCGGGCGGTGATATGAAGAGAAGTCTGTTCACTGCCGGTTCGTCGGTAGAGGTACGAAGTTGTAATCCGCTAGTTGAATTCTGGTTCGCATAGTCAGGCGTGTGCGTGCGGCCGTTGCGTAGCCCAGAATGATGAGTAGGCTTGCGAGTTGACGAGTGGTCTGTTCGCTGCTAGTTCATAGATCGGAATGATGAGTAATCTATGTTTGAGGAGATCGTGCAGTGGGCGACCTTTTCTCAGTTAATTCATCGATAAAAGTGATAAGTAATTCACGTTTGAGGATATCGTGCAGTGAGCGATCTGTTCTCAGCTAGTTCATCGACGAAAGTGATGAGTAATCAAATGTTGGTTGCTACGTGTAGGGGCGTAACAGTACGTTGATATTCGTTTATTAATAAGTAAACGAAGGTTTATTTATAGGTGCACACGGCACGCGTGGGCATCAAAGAGTTTCTCGTCGTAATGTTAGGACTTAGGATTCTTTAACGTTCTTCCAGTTATCAGTAGGCGTTGGATTCATGGGGGAGATTCATTGATACGTATGTACAATACGTGTTAGGTATGTAATATGTAGGGATGTGTCCCTACAATAATAATAATATTTTATCTACCCTAGGGCTAGTACCCCAATCCCTGGTCGACTCCATTAAAAAACTCAAAATCAACACCAATATAATAAGTAGATTGCAACACAGCGTCCTTCTGTCCTCAGCCCACATTACCAGAAAGTTCTTGGACCTGAAATAGATTCTTCCTCCACGCGGAACTTGATTTAATAATCCACTGCTGAGAGAAAAACCAACACAACTTGAGAGAACTAAGTAATAATAATAATAATAATAATAATAATAATAATAAGATATTGCATTATTTACTTAGTACATTGTCACTTTTACTTTATTTTTTTGGTATTTCATTAGACCTCGAATATATTTTTAAACATTTTTTCCCAATTTCTTTTGGTTACTCTAACAGGATTTTTAGTTCCTCCATTACATTTCTCTTTATTGTTTTTCATGTGTGATTCCTTTTTTAACATTTACTGAGCTTAAAAGTATAGAACGAACATCATAATATTAATACCAATTTTATGAGCATTGTATAGTAAACAAATATTTTGTTTGTTTTTCCCGAGATTTTCTCCGTAATTTACAATTAACGTGGATTTTACTAAGAAAATGGATATTGATTTAATTTATGAGGTAAAAGAGAAATCGTCCTAAAACAATTCAAAAATTAAAATTTCCTGTTGAAATAGTAATTCATTCTCTGATTTTCATATTAAGAAAACAAGCCCCCCTCTTATCCAAGGTTATTTTTGCTTATGCTACTGGCAAACATACCAGGAAAGTTAGTAAAAATTATTACTTTCCCAATATCAAGATAGAAATTACTGATTAAGAATGGAATGTCAACACACACGTATGTACTGACATTGAAACAGTGTGTATCTTATTGAGTTTCGTGTCATCTTCATTTCACTAATCCATCGTTGCGCTGGCATTGGGTCACGGACAGCTGGTTAGTAAAAATTATTACTTTCCCAATATCAAGATAAAAATTACTGATTAAGAATGGAATGTCAACACACACGTATGTACTGACATTGAAACAGTGTGTATCTTATTGAGTTTCGTGTCATCTTCATTTCACTAATCCATCGTTGCGCTGGCATTGGGTCACGGACAGCTGGTTGCGTTCCGCCCTCAGGCGCCGTCTACAGCGAAAGGAGCGTCCTGACAAGGTCTTCACTTCGGACGACTAGTGCTGCCAACACAAACATAACGCTCTCTCCGCATTAGCCTTTGGCGATTAGGATGAGACTGCGAGACTGAACCGACAAGGTCAAGCTGAACACTTAGAAGGTCCTGTCAGCGAAGGGTATACATTATGTGCATGACCATCAACCATGCTCTTTGATTCCCAGTTCATATTAGTTTGTTCTACAAGTGCATTCGTCGTCATTAGTATGGCTATTAATGGAAGCAATAAAAAGAGGGATTCATTCGTTTGTAATAGTTCTATTTTCAGAATCAAGTCCTCCACCTTCGTTTTCTGTAGGAGACTTGGTGCAGAAAGTGGAATGGAAGAAAATTACATCTGAAGACTATTTTCAACGACACAGTCAGAGCTTTTGTGCAAAAATTGTATAGTCATAATTATTGTGTAGTAAAAAAATGTACGTGTTTTTTTGAGATTTTCCCGGTAAATTAGAATTAACGTGGATTTGACTAAGGAAACTAGATATTGACTTATTAATTTATGAGGTTGAAGAGAAGTCGTCCTGAAACAATTCTAAAATTAAAATTTCCTGTTGGAGCAGTAATTCGTTTTCTAATTTTCAAACTAATAAAACCAGCCCCCCTCCTATCCTAGTTTATTCATGAGTATGCTACCGACAAACATACCAGAAAGTAAGTGCAAGTTCTTACTTTCCTAATAGCGAGATAAAAATTACCGGTTAATAATACTAACTCCGGACAGAGGAAACAAAATTTCTCCCACTCTATGTACATATTTATATTGGGATATAAAGAATCACCAAACACGCTTTATTGCAACAATATTCCTTCAGTTAAAAGTCATTGATTGGACTCTGTTTCATTATCTATTTTTTCGACACAATCATAGTATTATGATAGTTTTTGTGGTTATTTGGTAGAGCAAATGTATAGTTATTCAACTGGCTACAAACTCATTATATTCTTTTCAAACTCTTTTTTATAATAGATGATTTGAGTGTGAAATCTAATTTTGAAAGCTTTTAGGAGTCGTCCTAAAAACAATTAAAACATGGAAAGGACGTGTCTGCTTAAGAACGTTTGACCACTTGGAGGACTTTATTATCTTGAGGCAAGCAAGGGATCATTCCATCAAAGATCCTAAAGGAAGTGTAAATAAAGCAGGGGTCGATCTACGGAAGCAATGGCTATATTCATGTCAATATCGTGTACGTGCGATAAAAGTATTGAAACAAGGACAGGATAAGAACATTCTCTTTATTTAACAGATAAGTTTGATAAGACTCATTCAAACATTTATTCTTTTATAATTTTTTGTTTTCGAGAAGAAAAGGCTACAGAATTGTGAATTTCCAAGATTTACACCGATCGATAATTGAACACTGCAATGCAAATTAAAAATCGTTCCTCAAGGTAGAAAGTTCGAACGTGATTTAGCGATGCAAAAGCTTCTATTCAGTAATGGTAAAGGAATTTGACATGTTATGGAAGTCGTGTGAATTTATGATGTAGTATTCTCAATATATGATACTCCCTCAAAATACTTTCCAAAACACAGATAATAATATTACAGAAGAATAAAAAACTTGAGAAAATAGTTGGAACATCAGAATGCAAAATATACAGAGGTTTTTTAAATTTCAAACTTAATCTGCATTCTCCGGAGTACAGTATAGAAAGGATTCATGTCCGAGTATATAAGTATTCTTAATATCGTTCATTGACTGTTTATTAATCTCAATTTAATTTTTCAAAGATATATTAATGTTAAGGCATATGTGGAGTTAATTTGGCTTAGTGGTATTAATATAAATAAGAGAATAAAATAAACATGAACTTATTTACGTAATAAATTGTTTTTTACCTTTATTTCAAATTATTTAAAAAGACATTTAAAAGTTAACATTTCTTTCTCTTGATGATTCTTTTACTCCATAAAGAGGATATTACGTTTCCTTGAGATATTGCATCAAAAAGAAATCTAATATAATAACTTGGAGAACATTCACTTTCATATTTGGAATCCCCAATGAATATAATACAAAACTTAAGTTACAAAATGTATATTAAAATGTAAATAACAGTCGTTTGATTTGAAGTTTGCTAGACAATACAACCTTAAGTCACAGTAATAAATTACGATTTTTTTCATTCCGACTAACCTTATCTTCACAGTATTATTTCTAAGGCTAAGATATTTCGTCGGTGCTTTATACATTTCCTAAAAAAGGGAGTATTTGTTAGTAATTTGAATTCAGTTGGAGCAATACGAGCTGAGTCATCGCTGACAGTGTGCTGACGGTAGTATTTCCATATTCACTCTTCTGAGGAATTCGCAAATTGCATCCCGTATACTTTACATAACATGAAGTGCTGTGAATTTATTAGACATTACTTACTTGTTGGTATGCTGTATATATTAGCATGAAGAATACAAACCATTAGCGCAACTCTGATAGCAACGTCTGGAACTCCGGGAAACTAACGCAAGGAAATCTCATTCTCTTTCATTTCTCGAATTTCTTCATCTCCACTAATTACAAATATGTCGATGTATTGAATGAAAATGTGGATAAATACCCATATTTAACAGTATTAGCATTAAACAATGTAGTTACCGCCCAATTCACTTGCCTGGTATTCAGGATGGTCCGGAACTTTGGAATGCATATAATACGACCGAATAGTAAACATAAATTATGAATGAATTCTGCCAAATATGAAACTTAATGATAGTAATGTAACCGAAATATCCCCGGCACTAACCTCGTGCACAGTAGGTAAATGATGGGCGCCAGGAAAATGAAGGTTTCACCATCAACATAAATAAATACGAGAACGGAAAATAAACACAACAACAATATATTAACAATAAACAAATTCACAGATCCTTTTTTACACAGTTCCTCTGAGGGACTCCGCTGCCGGAGGGCGACGCCACAGGTTCCACATTAACTCACAAAATCCGAACAACACAGCGTAGGTTGGAAAATCTTGGCTTCACTCTTGGTATTACTAGGAAAACTTCACGCGACATGTTCTGTTTAGGACAAATAACGTCTCCTTCTTTGGATCAGTGGAGACAATTTAAAGCGACAACAATGATGATTGATCATGTCACCAAACAGTTGCTTCTCAACAGGGTCAATCAGTAATGTATTTTTAAGAGGAATTTGATATTATACGAATTGCAACTTGAGTTTCACAGTATTAAATAATAATCAACATATAGGCAACCAAAACCAAACTCGCCACCAAAATTTAAAAGGAACTCGATAACCGACCAAATATGAAAAGAACGTATAATATTATCTTGTCGTTGTCTATTAATAGTATTTGAAATTATTTAGGAATTATATTTCGATTGGGAAAGATAGTTTGAATAAAAAGGAATCATTATGTGGTAAGATCTTTTATCGGTGCTTAGACACTCGACGGCGGCTATTATTTATAGTAAGGCATCATTGTTTTTCCGATTTATATTATTGTTTATATTAAAATATTTCTGGAAGATCTACGGGACTAATTATTATTGTAAAATTAGTCCTTCCGTTAATTTGTTTTCCATTCACCCAAATAGTGCTATAAATTCTCAGAATTGATGCTGTATTATTTAGGCACTTTAAAGTCCTTTTAAAGATCTGTTCAGCTCTTTGAGTATATTAATTTTGTATTTGATTCTTTATGCATGTAAAGTTTTTGTTTCTTTCTGGTGGAGTATTTTAACTTGTCTATATCAGGCTCATCTTGAGGATGAAGGTAAGGAGATCGCCCCTGGATCCCCCAAAGATCAACTAATTTTTTTTGATATATTAGATATATACTAAATTTTTAAATTTAGTATATATTAAAAATTTAATCATTTTTATTTTAGTATATACTTACAGATAAAAATAAAATTAAATATATACTAAAATATTTTAATATATGCCACAAAAATATTAATCTGTAGTGAACATATTTGTTGGAGACTTCTGATAAGCCATTAACTTTATCTTTAATTTAATGATTTTATTACGTACATTCACTATTTATTACGATGACGTAGAATTAGTATTTAATAGAAGGGTATGTGTAGAGGTTAAATGTAGAGGTTATGGTGGTCCACACATGTGGACAATTGTCAGGGTATTTTAAAATGAAATGTATTGGGAAATTTGAAATTGGCAGAAATTCGAACAACAGCAATGAAGAATGGCGAGGAAAAAACAGCATAAATAAAAATAATAAACGACGATTCTGTGAACAGCTAGGGATAGGAGATTATGAAGAGATATTAATGAATAACCATGCATTACAAAATAATACGTCAGAAATTTAATTATGGGTCCTTTACATTGACACTTGTGTTGATCAGATAAAATGTAAAGAATATTATTTTTAAATTCAAGCAGAAAATATATCTTCTATCACAATCCGGTTAACTGAAGTGCCTTCCACATTGCTTGTCAATCGGAGCGTGACTGGAGAGGAACCAAAGATTCCACTGCGACAAAGCGACGCAAACTCAGCGTCAAGCGCTTTCACTGGTCGACAAAATGCATCTCATTTGCATGCACTCGCAAAGAAAGATTATGTAACACATTTAAAGATGTGACTATAGCCACCAGCTTGAGAGTAGACATTTCTGTGTTACATCTAAAACCACTTAAAATCCTTACAAATTGACAAGAGAGTTTAATGACATAAATAAATCCATATATATAAATTATTTGCGTGAAGAAACATGGAAAGATGTTTACAATTGCCAAAACACCGACGACAAATTCAATGTATTTATCTCAAAATTCCTAAAACATTACAACTCTAGTTTTCCCATAAAACGCAAGTTAATTAACACAAAGAAATACAATAGATGGATCACCCAAGGGATAAGGATTTCTTCAAAAAACAAACGCCGTTTATATTATCTTTCAAAACGCTATAACCAACCACCCGAATTCCAT
>NNCF01126124.1:311860-341353 GCA_002313205.1 Laupala kohalensis
CTTTTTATCTTATCTAGGAACTTTTGCTGAAATTTTTGAATCCGCCTCTGCCTTAGGGCCCTTGATCGGAATTGATGGGATGGTCCCTTGCTTGCTTCCGGAGAGTAAATTAGTTTATTGTCCTCCACGTGGTCATACGCAGTTTGCACTGTTTTTTGACAATAAAATTTACATCATATTATTTCCTTACCGGGTCCGGTGTGACCATAGGAATATTCAACCTACTGCGATGAGTAATACGGGGATCAGCGGGCGAACTCGAACCGGCTACCATGCCACCCACCCCCAGTCTAGTCAGGGCAATTGCACAAAGTTGACAACACATTGCGTCGCTCACTGCAACAACAGCTGTTGTGTGTCATTCACAGACATTAATATTGTGCACAGTGATGTTATCTCCTTTATTTCACTTTATCATGACAGCAATTATAATCGTTTATTAAAATGGTCAACACGTGTGTAGCTTACAAATGCAAAAACTTTCGAGAAGAATAGTGGTTTATCATTTCATAAGTAGTATGCTAAAGAATTTGTCTTACCCGCTGAACCTTCACTATCTTTTAAAATTATACATTTGTCACAGTAATACGAATTTTAGTGTACTCGTATGTTAAGTAACTATTTATGTTCCTAAACCATGATTTCATTGTTGTAGTGAGCAGACTGTTAATGTTTTACTAAACGAATTTAGCAGCAAAGCTATTAATTCGAAAAGTTTGTCTTTTACATAAAAATTAGGTTTATTTATTCTCAAAGCAGTAAATATAGTAATTAATATTCAGGTTTATTTTAAGGTTTCCTCGAGACCTTAAAAAGAAATGGATAATAGCTACGACAAGGAAACGTTTCACTCCTTGCACGTATTCAATTATCTTCAGTGCTCATTTTGAAAAAGCACTTTAGAGGAAGGGGAAATCATTTACAAATAATTAAAAAAAAGCTGTTTCCATATTAGTTGATTTTTCACCTCATCTTCAGACATCACAACCTAAACGGTGGATAAAAATTTGAAAGATTTCCGGTAAGATTACTTAAGGCGAATCCATAAAAAAAATTCTCTAAACATTCTCCCTAAAAACATATTTCGTACAGTAAAAGTGACACATCAAATTGATAATTGTAGTAAACTATTTACGTTCATTTCTAAATTTGCAGTCTTTTTACTTTGTGAGCTGAATAACTGGCGCAATAAATGTTGTGAACAGTCTAATAGGGCCACATAATATAGTTAATAATATCCAATTGACATTTGCATTTTAAATGAATTTATCATTTTTAACTATGGATTTATTATATTTAACGTAACATATTACAATTAATGAGTCCTTTGCATGTGCGTGGAAACTATTTTAATATTTGGAATACATCAGATAATTAGGAGCAATTAATTATATTTTTAATTTTGTTATTTTCTCAAATTATTTTCGTTTTTCATTAAAAAAATTATCGTTCAGTTAAATCTAAACTTGGTTTGCGCCAGAAGCTTAACAAGCTTGTTTTATTTTTTTTTAAAGTGGGTTAAGATTCCTGTACTCAGGGTTGGTTTTATTATAGTTTTTATGTTCCATTGTCAAAAACTTATGGTAAATACATGTAAATAAATTAATGAATTCTGTTTATAATACTTTTTTAAGATATTATAGGATTAATCTAAATTAAACCATGTACTCATAAAAGACGTAACATCTTTTATAATATCATGCACATGGTTTTAATACTCAAATACATGAATTTTTATAAATTGTTGTAACTTTAATAGTTTCTTGTCCCACTTTAACAATTCCACTGTAGTAAAACATAAAACTATTATGTGTAAGTGAAAAAATTCAGTGAAAACGACCCGCCAGCACAGTTATATGGAGGTTCAGCCGGTAGAGCCCCCGACTGTGGTAGGGGAACAGTGCCAGGCAGCCGGTTTGCAGACCCAACACAGAGCCAGCTTTCCAGTAGATAGTATATTTCTATGGGTGTGACAAAGATTCCTATATTTTTAGTTTTTCATAAATATGTGACTTATAAATACAAATGAGACTGAGTGCTAGCAGCTTTGCTCACGGGAATTTTATAATATGTCTGCAACTGAAATCTTTCTCACATTCCCATTGGTAATTTAATAAAACATCTTATTAACCCTAAAATTATGGACGAATTGGAAATTTCATTTTTTAATATTTTAAAATTAGTTTTCAATTATTTTGACACGTAAACCCATTCCCCCTCCCCAAGGTAGCTGAATTTAGACTCGAAATTTCTCTGTCAACTCAGAGACACCGTAAACTGTGGACTCGTCACTGGTATCTGTCATGTTCGATCATTTCTTCATGTCATCCTCTAAGGGGTGCTAGGGTTCATGCGGACGGATTGTGTCCTTTAGTGTATTCGGGAATGTCACTGCTGTTTTCACTGGCTTCGAAAACTATGAACTCAACACTAGTATCAATCATTTTTGTTTATTTCTACATTTCATCTCCTCTTCAAACACCTTAAAAAATGTATATTCCCTCATTGGGGGTGTGGATTTAAGCAACAATGAGAGTGACTCTCCTCTTTTGCGTCTTCAGAAATGATGTATTCAGCACAGATAACGCTCATTTTTTTATCTGTCTCCCGTTCCCAGGTATGCTAGGGATACATCGTCTCCAATGTCAACAGACTATGAACTTACATTGCATTGGGGGTGTCTTCATCCATATCAACGGCACTGAAAACTATAGTATTGAATCTAATATTGAATTTTCTCATTATTTTTGTCTGTCAACCCTTTTTCAACCACATCTCTAGGAATACCAGGGATGTGTGACCACCGTAGTGCGTGTTGTGAGATAGTCAGTAATCTGAGTATCATGTATTGTTGAAATTGGTCCAGGCACCCCAGAGCTATATTGATTTACACACACAAAAAACATTTCACTCTACATTTTAACTCCCATTTCATCCCTGTATGGGTGGGTTTTCGCAAAATCGTTTCTTAGTGGAAGTCAATTCCCTAAAAGGAAGCTACCTGTCATATTTCAAGATTTTATGATTTGTACTTTTTGAGATTCAGTGAGTGGTATTTCGTTGATATATTTTGAAAGTGAATAATGGGAGGTAGAACTTGAATATTCACAAGATGTGGGGTACTTCTTTGAAATCATATAAAAGCAGAATAAATAAATAAGTTATTTGTATTAGACGTTTCACCATGGTCTGGTTGAAGAAAGAGACATCATTAAATTCCCTAGGTCAGCTTATCACTTTAAAACAAGTCTTCTTGATATTAACACTCATTTGATTGAAATAGGCAGTTGATTGAAATAGTGAGGGCAAAGGTAAGAAAAGGAATGTTCAAATAATAATTTATTTGCTTTAGGTTTAATAAACTGGCGTGGGAAATTACTACGAACTCCATTACTTATTCTGGTGGATCCACTTTTGACTCTTCTAATATACAACAAAGTATTTTTTAAATGAAGAGATATTGAAATGGTGAGGTGTAATTATAAGAATAGTGAGAAAGAGGGTTAACGATATACTTTTGGTAAAATTCTTTTGGATTTCTTAATGTTGTTAATAGTTGTTTTATAACATATTCCCTGACAAACAATATCGTATTGTATATGATATAGAATGAGGACAAAATATAAAGAGCGTACAATGTTTGCAAAAATTCCTATATTGCAAAAGTTCCTGAGAAAATAAAACTTTCTCGCATTATGCATCTTATGCAAATATATGTTTGTATGTAACTCTTTCGGCCAGCTAAGGACCGCGAATGACGAGTGCCAGTAAGTCTCAGTTGTTGTGAGAGTTTACTCACTAGACACATCGTGAATTTTACCGAGATCGGAGGAACAGCGTCTAGATAGAATCCAGACTGCTGTACCCGAGTATTACAATAGTTTTTAGTCGCAGAGGGTGAACTTTTCGTTCATCACAACTATTTAAACTGAGACATGACAATGAAAAGCTACAAATTTTATCTTGCCCCACCTGGGAATTGAACCCGGGATGACTTGGTGACGAGCGATCACGCTGAAACCGTACCAATGGAGGGAACCTTATGCAAGGATATAGTGTATATTACCCACGACATTTTTTCATACAGGTGAACTCCTTGTTATTTAAAATGACTAAGTTTTTCTATTACGCTATGTACACAAGAACAATCCAAATTACAAGAAACATTTTTTCGTATTGTCCATTATTTGATTTTGATCAAGAATTATTCCTTCAACTTTTATATATTTATTTAAACTTAAATATGTTGATTTAAAATAATTTTTTTATTGTCAAGATGAGTTTTCGTGACGTATAAAAATAATCTCATTGCACGGGGGACTGGTCAGGTTTTACGCAGAAAATTAAAAACGTTTTTATCTCTTAGAAGAAATCTTAAAGAATGTTTGCTTTTCAAACTCAAAGCAATATTGCAAATGTGAAGTATTGAATTTATTGTTGTCCTTTGTTTGTAATTCAGAATAATTCTTGAAGTAGTATCTACCGTAGTTTACAAATATATAGTTTACAAATACACGTAAAGCTTAGATAATTATATAACTTTTCCTTCAAGAGCATATTGGTTCCGTATTTTCTGCCAAATGAAATACGTGTTTTAATGTTACATGTACATTTAACATTTCCTGTTTTAATGTATTATATTCTCAAATATATTTTCAATATTTTTTTTCATTAAAAGTATTGCTACAAAATATAATCTTCATTATTAAGTACCTTAATGAAAGATAGGTAAAATTCCATATTCCATATTATAGACAAAAAATGTTGAATGTATCTTGCGTATTTTCTCTAGAAACTTCTGAAAAACTTAAAAATGATAGCGTTTTCAACATACTGCCACGTCGTAATAGTCCTGTCATGTTTACTCGATAAATTTCCAAGTAAATATAAGAGGCGTAAGAAGCATGTGCAGTATCACCGGATTCTACCAGTTCATAACTTTTCCTAGATGATGACATTTATTAAACTAATGGTGGGTTTTTTCATGAAACTTGCGTGTCTGGTCAGCAATATAGCAACATTCCAGTCATGTTTGAAGCTGCAGATGGGATAAGCGTACGTCTAGAAGTACAAGTTTGTCGTTATTATTTTTGTTTCAAATTAAATTTACTCGTAAAACTACTCATAACGTGTTTCTCAAACGAACTTCTACCTTTCTTACTTTCATTTTCATAAATGTTTTCATCTATCACAAAATTTAAAAAAATAATTACTTTTTTATTTATTTTGTATACAACTCGTATGAGCATAAATAACATTTTCACTTCCAGTAAAAGAAATATATAACGAATTGTAGATCAGGGCAACGGGTGTATTAAGAATTGTAGTGAACTCAGTGAGTTGTATAACCTAACTAAGGATTGTTCTTCAGCAACATCAATTTCATGGTGAACAAATTATTTAAGAATTATTTCACTGATGGTTTTGCTATGTAAACTTGGATTTGCTTTAGAACAGATTTACATAGTGTGTAAAGTACTTTCAATACTTTCAAAAGATGGAACAATGCGAATTGAGCTAGAGCTTAAATATTATATTACTATCATTGAAATGAAGTTGAGTGTTTTACGTTTCTCCATAATTTCAGCGTCCCTCCTCATTATTTTTGTCTCAAAGATAGTATTTCACGCATTCTCGATCAAAGATCTCAAAAGAGTTCGGAGATAGTAATGTCTACGGATCTGATATAGTAATAGCAGTGCTGAGTGTATTATGATTATTTCACTCTCACCTTCCATAATCTGCCCTCTGTAATTGCTTAAATGCAAGTGAGTTGTATCAAGTCTCGTTCCTCGTTGAATACTTGCGTCAGAGTAAAATGTTAGATGCTAACTTCATCGAAACGGAGATCCCGTAAATCTGTAAACAAAGGTCAAAAGCTTCGGACACGGCACACTTTTGCTTGGAAATTAATGGCAAACATTTTTAACTCATCTGGACACACTAGATGTATGCGAACGCATAAAATATAATTGTTACGTGCTTGCATTTTAATTCTGAAGTAGATTTCTCATTTCCAAAAACAATGACGTAATGAATACCAGAATAGCATAACCAATATTTTTCTTGCTCGACCGCGCAGTTACGATTTTTAGGAATTGCGTAAATGTTTTTCAAGGATGGCAATTCGTTATATTGATAACGATTTTTCTTAGACTAGTCATGAAACACATTTTGGATATTCTTATCCGTCATTCAAGAAAAGAATTTATTCATTATTATTCCTTATTCAGTAAAAGAATTTATTGATTTGAATAAAAGTTAAGTTCGTCTTGTACTTTATTACGCCATTGCTGTATTGTTTTCCAAATAAACTGATAAAAATTTCAAAACTAATTTCATGTATGATTGTAATGTGTCTTATTATTCATAAAAGATTAGTTTTATCTGTTCTCAACCTTCACAAGGTTGTGTACATTAATTCTGTAGCTCCATCCTGGCTGAGATTTTTCTCCGATAGAGGTGGATTTTCTATGCAGGCTCTTGCCGAGGGGTGACATCTACTGAAATAATAAATCTCGAATTTACAGTTATTTTAATAGTTACGATTTATAAACCATATTTTCCGAATAACATATAGTTTATAATAATACGTATTTGTGAAATTACTTTTTTGTTTGATTCAATACTAATAAGTTGTTCTGATAACATTATAACACGAACCTAAATATTTTTATTCTTATCTTAGGAGTAAAGTGCTGAAATGTTAAATCCGTCTCTACCTTAGGGCCCTTGATAAGAATTGATGGGATGGTCCCTTGGTTGATTTGAGAAAGTAAATTAGTTTATTGTCCTCCACGTGGTCATAAGCAGTTTGTAACCGCTTTTTTGACACTAAATTTATTATTTATTATTGTATAACGGACGAGTTTGGTATTTTGAGTGTGTCTTCAACATGTAATATTATAATGAATCTAAAATCGTAAAGTTTTTACTGTCAATGAATTCAGCGATAGAAGTTAGAATTTTTACTTCTTTTCTCATATTATATTGTTCCTTTTTTCTAGTACCACCACTGTATCGGAGGCAATATATCGACGTTAGTTGTCAAGATCATCATATTTTGTAATTAAGTTATGAAAGATTTCTTTCAATGATAAATAATAATAAAGTTTTCATTTTCCTAATTCTTAGGTCTGGATTATCATAGTTCACAGAGAGTACAATTCCATGATTTCTTGGCCCCTTACAAAAGGAAGACCTATTAGGCTCGCGGGAGAGACAAAGTACTCATTTTGCAGCAAGTTTAGTAAGTATGGGAATCACTCTTCATGCTGAGTTATGAGTTATAGTCCCTCAATCAGTGGATTTTGAATTCAAAAAGTTCAGCTAGTTATAAAGTGCAGAGCTGAACACTGTACATGAATAAGAACATTAAATAAAACAGTTAATGGTAAATATATCTTCCCAACTCCTGTTGCTTTTCAAAGGCATTGGTGAAAGAATTCCAACGGACTCAATATGCTGACAGCCTCTTCAATTCCTTTTGGCGACTTAGATGGTAGCGTTCTTGCTCTTCAGCAAGTCATCCCGGGTGGGGACATAAAAAATTGTAGTTTTCACATGGATGTCCCATATAACTGTGACCACAGAAACGTGAACACTTCTTCCTCTGTCCACCACCCGTTAGTATCAATAACACTAACTAATATTATACACTAACGTGGACCAAGTTCTTAGTAAAACCAGTTCACCGGCCACCTACTAACAACAGTTTACCACCCAACTCCTACCTCCACGTGGGCCAAGTTGTTGGTAAATCCAGTTAACCTACTAACAATAGTCTTCCTCCCAACTCGTACCTCCTGTCGCTCCATGTAGATAAGCTTCAATATCACGCTACCTTTCCCATTTTTCCAAATACTACAAAGGAAAAAAACTTCCTTCCATGTTTTTCCAAGGTCGCATATTCCCTCACCACGTTCCTACGGAGTCCATTCCAGACCATCTATTTTGTTCTGTTTCCTCAGTCTATGTCCAATTCATCTCCATCTCCTTTTTATCTTTATTGTAGTGTTTATGAATGGAAAATGTAGCGTGCTGCTGAAGCTTATCTACGTGGGGCGATAGGAGGTAGTTGGTATGAGCTATTGTTAGCAGGTGTGTCAATAATGACATCCCTCTCCAATTGCTATATTTCGTTCTATCCCCGTGTTTTTTTTAGTATTTGAACAATGGTGTCATGTTCACAACCCTTTTGATATCGTTTCCGTTCTCAATACATTTCGAAAGAGAAGAAGCAGTATTTTTGTCTCTACATCTGATTCGTTTATTTCCGGTGACATGTCCTTCCAGGACATCTTCGATTTTTCGTTTGATTTAATATCTGAGTTTCAGCTATTGTCGGTGGTTCTGTGTTAATTCGGTTTCTGGAGTATTCTCATTTGGTGAACTATTGTTGAGGTTTATCTCATTTTTTGATAATTGAAGAGTTTAGATTTTGCTCAGATATTAATTAAATTATTGTTTTTATGGTCAAATATTAAATTTATTAAAATTTGACGTTTCAATATCGTACCATTAAGATTCACATTAAAAAATTATACGATAGACGTTAATTGTTCAGATTTCTCAGAATTTTCACACGTGGATATCATTTGAATGGTATGGTGCAAAACCACAATATTTTGGTATTGGTGATCCTATCATATTGTTGCACTGTAAATATTTCACAAGCATATTACTTGCTATTTATTTCGTTTTATAGTCAAATACATTTTTTTACGTTTCTTGGTACAAAAAAAGCTCTGTCGAAGCAACGGATACAGAAATAGTGACAGTTGTTAATTTTTTTAAATTAAATGGTGAATATCTCAATATTGCAATTTATTATTTCGTACTGTCTAACCTCAAATATTAATCCTGGAACTTTGAAAACCAAATCATTTTTTTCAAACACATATTCATTCTATTCTTAAATGTATTTCAATGTCCTGTTTTTTTACAGGAACAAAACTGGTTAGAGAGGTTCGTTCCATCCTTGACGTGGAGGTCAACTGGATTCATATTCTATTTAAATTCGACTGTTACGACTGGTGTGTCTAGTTCTTATTTTAGGAATGTAGCTTAATTCTTGTATAATACTAACTCTTGAAGTTTTTTTATATATTTTCGGTTGCACGTGTTTTGAACTCATAAGAGCACACAAATATTTAATTTGGAAGAAATTTTAAAGCTCACTTATTGGTATAAGTACTTTTACCACCTCATCGTCAGGCAGATGTTGAATTGGGATTAGAAGAGGATATGACCGTACATTTGCTCTAATATACACACATACTATTGCATTATCCTGCACATTCGAATACAATATGAAATGAATAAATAAGACAAACAAGAAAAGAAATGGAATAAAATAATCATAAATTTGTGGTCAATTTAACGTAATTCTACAAATTTTAATTTAAATAAGATATGTATTAATATTACCACGAAGACGAAAGCCTAAAGTTTAACCAAGTATGTACTTTTCAGGATGAATTTGTTTGTGTTTAGGTCTAAATGAAACTGTTACTTTTTTGCCGGCGTTTAGATATAATTTTACATCACATCTTCCTCATTGCTTATAGTACCTTATATTTACCAAATCCTGTGTACTCTAAAGAACAGTAAATTCTTCATAATTCAGACTTATATTTCCCTCCTACTTTTCTTTCCTTCGACCTAATAACGGTCGGTCGACGTAAACTGAAGAGATTTCATTATTTAAGAGACTGACGAAGGCGAAAGCCGAAACCGTTTCTTCAAATATGTGAGAGAATTTTATGTGTTTATTTTCTATAGATTAAACACATTCTTGAGAATTGTGTCAATCTCGAACCAAACAATATAAGCTCAAAATTAATTCGAAGATATTGCTTTTTTTCGTGATGTATAGTAGCTCTCGAGGGAGTCAATACCTGAAGATTCCTAGGATATTACATCTGAACATTAATTCACCCAATACAACCAATATTATCATTCATTCTTCTTTGTAAAACATTGTTAAATATAAACATATATAACAGTATTTTGATCAAGTAGTTACAATTTGTTTGTTCGTGGTTTTAATGTGAGATCGTTTATATAATATGAGAGTGAATCTTAACTGGGACTTATTGTATTCTTTCCTTCACACCTCAGCGTTCCTAAGTTTGAAATCCGTGCGATAGCAAAATATTTTAGAACATGTACACAATTGGCAATGAGGTGTAAATCATATCACAAACTACATCAATGTCGTATCTCATACCGTCGATTTGAAAAAAAAATCCTGGTTTTTACACATTCTCCCATAACGAGCAACAGATTTTAAAGTTACATTGAGTTAAAATATACTTTTGATAGTGAATATTAAAAGTTTATAGAAAATGGAAATAACATTGTTATTCACAAATGGTTTCAAGTTCGAAGCGAAAACGAACCAAGTTAATTACCGGTTAGTGGTGATGCATACTTTCATGGAACTCATTACTCCCCTGGAAGTTCGAGAACGTACGGTTATCTGGGAGCGATTGGAAACTGTAACTATTTAGATGCTGGACATATGCCTTTTTTCATCGCGAAACTAGACATTGCTGTCTTCTTTCCCTTTCTATTCTGTAACCCTAAAGGCACTTGTTGAAGGCAATGAACTTTCGCATGAGACTCGTGGCTCTCTTGTTATTTGATCCGGAGGCGCGGAAACAGGAAAGAATAGTTTTCTTTGGCGCATGAGGAATGAAATTGTAGCTGGAAGGGAACCAGAAATGTAATATAATTTATGTTGACTTTAACAACATGAGTCATTGGAGAGTAGTATCTATCATAAAACTCGATTTATTCCTGTTTTCTTGAGAGGAGCAAGAACACGAGACAATAAATTGGAGTTTGTAAAGGAGAGAGCATTGATACGCGTAAACATGCGAGGAGCTTGTAACTCTTCGATCATACGATGACGCATAAAAACCCAGTTTTTACCAGGAGTGGGAAATTTATTTCATATTACTTTTTCCAAGATTTAAAGACAAAGAAATATAAAATACTTAAATGGAAGTAACAACAATGGTGAAATCCTGGACATCAATAAGTCATGTCCACCTTGTGTAAAAGATTTTATACATAATCATAAGTTCGACAGATTTTTGAAACATGTTATTATAAAAAATATAAAAGAAAATAACTTCTTAAAAATTCTAGATTTCAAATAAAAAAATTGTTAACAATCGAAAGATAATTAATCTAAAGATTTTACAAATAAATGTGCTCTTTGGTTTCATAGTATTTGTATTTAAAATCATAATTGGAAAAATATTTAAGGATATTCCACGGTTTAACTTTCACCAAGTGACAATTATCTTACAGACACTCATTACTGAGTAGACCTGAAGGTCTGTTTGAAGGTTAAGTTTTGAACCAGTAATTCTCAAAGAAACCGTCGCCGCGAAACAGAGTCGCGTAACATTACCAGTAGAACCCTACCTAGACAAATGGACCTGTAAACGTAAATATAGTAATTTAAAGAGAAAGCTCTTTATGAAAATCGTAATTTTTACAATTTTATTTCCTTATCTCTACCTTTTCATTATTTAAGTTTTACAGTTATGTGACAAGTAAACGACTTAGAAATATAATTAAAATTTTAGTGCCATGTACAAAATGAAATGTTTATATTAGGTTAGTTGCTGGCTATGATTTGTAGATGAAGGGAACCGCGGATAGGAAATGATTGGGAACCTCTGTCATATATGAATTTTGAAACCCGATAGTCCGTTCCACAATTGAGAACCCTAACAGCTAAGCCACGCTCACTCCATTCAAAAGAATTTCATCTGAATTCTGGTTCACTTCAAAGTTACCTAGTTAAGAAATTATTATTATTGTCGTATTAATATTACAGTAGTGAGATGTTACGACTACAATGAATAGTTTTAGAGTACTTCATTTTATTGGTTCTGTGAAAAATACCCTATGTCTTAGTTGAACATACCAGACATGTATTTTTATTTTATGTAAAAATATTTGTCGAATGAATTATCCCCTGTCATAATATAAGAATTTCGCTCTCGGAAGAGATCTCATAAAAAATAACTTGTGGTTTTGTGAAAAAAGAAATTCAGACATTGTTTTCGGGTGAAAGTTTTTTGATGAAGGTCGCATGCCTGGATAGCGCACTCTTCCAAATCAATGTCTCAATAAATATCGTGACCCTGAGCTTTCTCTAGTGATCGGGGACTCATATTTTCGTTGAAATCGAGTCTAAGGATCTCTTTCTTTTCGGAATGAAATTCTGAGGAATAAAAAAATTATTTATATTAGAGCTCAACTCATCTCTACCTTCTTTTGAAACCACAATTTTTGTATCAGTATTATCGAATAACCTTCTTCTTTGATCACAAACTCTCATTCAGGAAAAAGTTTACTCTAAAGTGTAAGCTAACTCGGATCCTTTCTAATGATAACGTATGCAATAATGAAAATGAATATAACCTTCCTAAATTAAAAAAGATCCAGGTGTAGAGAAATGTGTCCTTCCTACAATGCACANAGGGAATTCTTCAGCTGTGGGTACTTTTATCAATTATGAAATGCATTCATAGTGAATACACGTTTTGTAAAAAAATTCCCAAGTTCAATAACTCTTATGACTCGTTAAGTCCATGAGCTGCTGCAATTCCTGATAACTATTACGTTTTGTGGCAAGAAGTAGGGTGTGTTATTAACAACATTCGCTTTTTATTGGATTATTTCCTGTTCATGTTGACTCTGATGTGTTTGCATGAAATATCGCATCCATTTGTCGAACATATATTCAGTAAAATATTGTAGAATAAAAATTATCAGATAAGATGTAGAAGACGATGTCGTAAAGTTACTTTTGTGGGATAGTATTTTGCGCGCAATTTTTTTTTAGTTTCGTGGTAGGGGAATGTGAGGTCTCCCGCAACACATCAAAACCAGTCTGCCTTCGGCTCTACGTACTTTCTTTCTCTAGCTCCAGGGTTTCAGCAAAAATTTCCCCGCACCACTAGATGTCCATCTGCTCAATGCGTACTTCGCTTCAAAGAATAAGTGAATCACGGCAAGAAAAATAAGAAGGTCGTCATTCTTCTAGGAACGACGATTAACGAATTCCGGTCTGGCGACGCGGCTTCCCGTACTTTCTCCGTCAACATTACTGCCATCGCCCTCGTATAAGCGAGGCGCAGTCACATAGCTGTCACGTTTTCTCCCACTCGTATTGCACTCACCGATTTTCGCTAGGAACTTGACATATGCCGGCCTCTCGAAGCCACGAATAGCGTACAGTCAGCCAATATCTTACACTGGATAAAGTGTCTCTTTGTTATTCAATTAACATCATATAATACGAGGTGAATTACTACTAATTTCTTTCGTGAATACATTTCCTCTATTTTAATTTATTGAAATCAAAATGTAATCATTATTGTATCCCAAAATAAACTTGAAATCGACTCAACACGTTCTTATTGGATTTTAACATACACTTCAGAGTATACTTTACATAGGGTATCAAGTGAATACCATTACTTATTTCACGTAATAAAATTATTTTGTTTTTAATTCAGAAAAACTCTAGTGTCTGGGCTATAAAATACTGGTATAGTTTATTATATTTGCAATGGTTTTCATTAATGTGTGGAGTTTTGTAAAGTAGTTTTCTTTAATATCTTTGTGTCTGTCAACTCATGGTTTTTCATTCCTATTCATATTATAATAATGGATTTCTTGAATTGTGCTCCGCTTTCAGAATGAGAAGTTCGAGGCATTTCACTCCTAATTTGTTCTATCATATTTCATCGTAATCGAACCAATACTAGTTAATAGATTTCGACTTTTTAAAAATTGAAATAACATTAAGCATGAATATGGCTATCATTAATTTGCGTCTGGAATTATTGCGATCATATAAGTCCAATGTGACCATTTAATTAGGATACAATCAAATGTAAGTTTATGTATCTACATTTTAGATTTTTTAAATAAATAACCGTGAACGAAGTTTTCTCTAATTCATCGATGAATTATGATACCAAAAATGTATCGTGTACGTCTCTTAACCATTCAGTAACTTAGCATTGTCAATTACCGGAAATTTTTCCGTTGGTTTTTCAAACAGATAATTCATTGGATATTTTTTAATGTACATTAATCCCCTGCGGTCGCGGTATGGATATATTAAAACCTTATTTAAGTAAAACTTATCTCAATTATCTCAAATTGTGCATTTCACTCGTGTGAAATGCATCCGATATTTTAGGACTCCAATCTTTTGGACCTCGCTGACCACAAAATTCATAATTTTAAGCTCTTCGGTCACTAAATGATTTCTTAAAAATATAAGTTTGTTTGTCTAATAATGACTCCTGAAATTTCTATATTTACTCTATGTAATGAACCTATTTAATACAAAAAAGTAAATTGCTTTTCAATTATAACAAAATTGTAAATACTTATTTACTCAAACATATTTATTCAGTTCTCTCAAAACCTTGTTATGGGTTCTTGAACCAAGATTTATGCATTGTTCACCTGACTGGACATCAATTGCATTGGAGAATTTTTAAAATCTTCCTTTTTGTTTTCTGTTTATGAAATATGATTCCGGGTGTAACAATCTTATATGAATGTCATAGAAAAATGGTTATTTCTACATAATATCAAAAATTGCAATACTATTGTTATAAATAATTTCTTTTGTTGCAATTAATTTAAAAAACTGCACGAGTTTGTTAAATAATTTCTTTTGTAAGTATAAATCCACCACTGTCTTTGGGCCCTTGGTCGAAATTGATGAGATGATCCCTTGCTTACCTCCGGAGAGTAAAGTAGTACATTGTCCGCCACCTGGACTGCTTTTTTGACAATAAATGTACAAGGAATGCCCAGATATTTGCGCGGCTCACCAAAATCCTTACGTGTCTCACCTTTCCAGTGGACTACGTGGTTTAAGAGATGTGCGCCAAACATACAAAGATTTTTGGTTGTATGAAGATTGTGTCACAGTTTCATCGTTTATTTTCGTCCGCAACGTGCGCGATGCCGTGACCCCTTGCTCTCACATGTAGTCGTCTGCTTGCATTCAGAGGTGAATGTTGTCTGACCCCAAGCAGCAGAGTGGCGCTTCCTGCTCCTCAAGGAGAAAGGCACATGCTTTGTGTCATTCGTCTCTAGTTGTCATTGGGTTAAATAACCAAAGATTGCAAAAGAAGATCCTCTTTTTTATTTATTTTTTATAGTATAATATTGAAATTAATAAATACATAATTCTGAAATACTGTGTTTTTGGCCGTTTTTTAAACGGAGTCGCTAGAGAAGCTAACTTTCTACCTTTTCTCACGCTTTTCTAGTGACTTCGCTTCTAGCTGCTTCGCGTGAGAAACGCCCATCTCCACTATGGCGTTGTTTTTTTATCTTCTCTAGGTATTTTTTATTTATCTTGTTCTGCTATAACCTCATAGCATTGCGAATACTGCAAATCATATTCGCATATTGAGCAAATGCCTCATACAGTAGTGGACTCAAAATTATTTCCTGGTTGCTGAGTAATCTTCTGATCCCATTTTTCATTAAGTATATAATGTAATGTCTTCTTCTGTACATTTATCGAATGTTCAAAATTATTGATAATATTTTCTCACATGAGGCAGAGGACATTTTTTTCAAAACATTGAGAAGAAAATGATGAAGTTTAGATGCCGTAGAATTATAGTAATTTAAAATTGTATGTACATTACTTTACGACTAATCATAAGAATGCGGTGGTCAGTTGCGAGAGTAACTTTGCTAACTTTATTTTATAATTACCTTAATATATATAAAACTGGTAACCTTCGTCCTTCGAGATCTCGTATATTTTTCAAATATTTCAAATATTTTTCAAATATTTCAAGACATATTCTCTTCTATTACCGACACATAATATTTATGACGAAACAATATATAATTATCGTAGGATAAACTTTCGAAGGAAGTGATGACTGATGACAAGAAGAAAGATGATCGTTATTTCATTTGTATTAATCTTATGGCAATATGCAGATGTGATTTTACATCTTGTCAGCCACTTTCGTAACGATATATAAAAAAGTGAAAAAGAAACAAAACATATTGCCTATATGAAAAGTTGAGTATGATATAATATCATAGTAGTATTGGTTGAAACAGAGCATTACAATTTTTAAGTAAATAAGATCAGCAATATGGCATTCTGTTTCATTTATTCACTCTCCTTTATTTTATTTTCAATTTGTCACAGACCCCATCGACTTTTCTTTCGACCCTTGCTCTTTTAAGTATGCAAAATTTCAGTACATGACGAACGCTTGCAACTTTGCCGCGTGCAAAACTAAATGATTTTAGTGTAGCTCGTAGACAATACAATCATATGAACAATCGTGACGCATGAAATGATGTCTATGAAGAAATGTCAATTCTTCTCATTGCTTGAACTAACAATGAAGAGAATAGCAGACAAGCAGAATCTAACGAAATTAATTGCGTTACATAAGTGGGAAGTTTTGACTTTTGCCGATCGTATCGTCATTTGGTTTGTTTACTGTTCTAATCTTCATCTTCGCAGCGCAACACCTCTTAATCTGTGAGACTTTTCGAAACCTCTCTCCCATTGTTTCGTGCCCTTTGAAACGTCTTCAGAGGAACGAACAAACGATTTACGAAGAATTTCTGTGAAGTTTGTCTGCATAGGGCGGGAACATGGCTCAAGAAAGTATTTGAAAAACCTCTGTATTAAAAGTTACAGTGTGAGTGTTCATGTCAAATTATAACTTGTGACATTTTTTAGTCATGTTTATCAATACGCAAATGCTCCAGAAAATTATTTAATTCCTCTTCTGAGCAACCGATTGAGTAAATCATTGACATGACGTATCGTACTTTCGATCATTAAAAGATGTGTCGGCGATTTCCTATTATTTCATCTTTCACATTTTCTTTTCGAGATAACAGCCATAAAAAAGAAATTATGCCATAAAAAGACTACTTGAATCGTGACAATCGATACCCGAGATGCATCTGACCATGATGGTACAAACATTATTCGTAGGGTCTTATATGCGAGTTACGTCATGCTCCATTGTGCATGATTAAATACTGTTCATACGTTATGATGTCCTGTTTACAATATTTAATGCTCAATATGAAACCGAGTTGCCTANTATGATGTCCTGTTTACAATATTTAATGCTCAATATGAAACCGAGTTGCCTACAACTAGCAGGTGATGGGAAGTATAGTATGTGCCACATATTCCAGGTAAATGAAATGGTCTTGTTTAATACAAGTAAACGTTCATGTTTGATTCACATTCAATTTACCGTGATTTAATCGCACGGGTTGACCTACAATATTTTTATTGTGTTTTAATGCTATACGACGTCTGGACTAGAGGTAAGAGTTCGCCATCAGGTGTAAACAAATGTAACAAGAAAAATTAACGTAGCAACTGAAGAATTAAACGCGATATTGAACGTAAATATTAACTCGAAATATTTTTACAAAAGAGAAAAAAAATTAGAAAATACACGAACAGATTATTAAATTATATTGTAAATTCCTGATAGTTTTTCGGTGTTGGTGCGTAAAGTCAAACTCCCATTTGAGTTTTTACTTTCTCATATACGTAGTGCATAGAAAGTTTTGTAACCGTGAAAAAATTCGAAAGCGAGATTTCGACGGAAATTTCCTATTTAGACGATCCCTGATTCTGAAAAAGTGGTTTTTGGAAAAACGTCCGTCCGTCTGCCCGTCCGTGCGCAGCGATTCTGAGTAAACGGATGAATCAATTTATTTCTCATATCGTATTTACGGAAGAATTTACTTGTTGTGCTCTACTTTTTTTACTTTAAAACAAAGGGTACTTCACATGAAGGTCAAAGTACTCTTTTGAATGTTTCTCAAAAACGACTCCAACGATTTTACATAAATTTCCTGTACGTAAAGAAGATTAAGTATGCATTACATCCGCATTGGTATAGATGCAGTAAAATAATTTATGTCATTAGTTTACTGTTTCAAGAAGTTTGAATAATATTTCGCAGTCTAAATGAATAGCACCAAGCAGGAATAATACCAAGCAGAGGCAGAATACCCTTTTCGTAAGCTGATATGAAAAATATGATAATGAAAAAACAGCAAACGCACTGCAGATACGAAAATAATCAATTTCTGTCTACAACGAAATTACATTTACATAACACTTTTACGATATTTATAAGACGCTGTATGTTTTAAATAATATTCTGAATATTTATTTTACTTTCAAATTTCAAATAAAAGATAGTAATAAGTTCATCTAGCGGCTTTGAGCATGAATAGAGCACTGGAAGACGACTAAAATATAGAGGACCACGCCAGAAATTACCCTTTCACTATAGAATTTTTTCTCACTTAATGCTGCAGAAAGAGAAACGTATATGAGAAGGTATGTGCAATGGTTTTGCACCACTAGTTTCACGTTTTAATGTAGAAAAACGCATTTAAAATAGATTGTGATAATCTTAAAAGATCGTATAATTTATTAATTAAAAGTTATAATTTATTTAGTTTACTTCAGTACTCTTGACATAGATCTTTGAGTGAATAGCAATGATAAGGCGAATGAATTTGCCCTGTTTATGCTTAACTCTTAGGGCTGCAAGTACACAACTACTCGAGAATACATTTGGGCTTTGTGAACTGTGTGAAAGACAAACCAGAGCAGAGTTCTGGATAGGCGTTATAAAAATGCATTGAAGTGTGTACTGTATTTAACATGCCGAATATTTTAATAAGCTTATTTATTTGTTTCTTTTTCTTTTATAATATGATTGTTTAGTGTATTGAGACATTGGTAGGTTAATTACTCTCAGTTCATGATTTCTGGTGTTACACAATCGTTTGATTTACGCGTAAGAAAAAGGCTAATTAGAAATTACCAACTTCTTTTCATCTCCATAAGAATGAAGCGAAAAAAAAAGTTTCCTGTTATTTTTAAAGATTTGTATAATCCATCTGAAGAAGAATTACGTGGAGAGAGACCGTATTTCTGTAACATGTTTGAAGGTAAGGTAACCATATTTAAGTATGTTTGGTTATAAAATTGTGTTGAACTGAAAAATATTGGAATGTAGGATCATAAACAATAACATTGACAGCTTTAGACATATCCCTTAGATAATTAACAGATAATCTTACGAACTATTATTTTACCCTTTGCATGTCATGAAAACACAAAATCTACAAAGTTTTGTAATTGTATAATACAAATTTGAATCTTCCTGGAACGAAAAGCATTTTCGAAAAACACGACCATTTTGATGTGTGATGAAATAAAAAACATCTTTCCAGTCATCTTAATTTCTGATCATTAGATGAACAATGAAAATAGATGGAATGTTTTCGTTGCAGTGGTGGCAGTAGTCTCCGTTATGAACCAAAGGACTGTATCATGCAGCTTAATAACACTTTCACTAAACACTGTTTGGTTAAAGTATTAAAGAATGTATGTAGTAAGGCTGCATCTGTAATAACTCGTGAGATCGAGACGAGATGATTGAATGACTTGCATCTCATGTGAAGACACCTGTCTATAACACGCTATACATGGTACCTTGGAATGTTTGAAAGAAATACGTACATAGAATCTCCTTGCCCCTAGTCTGTAAAGGGAAGTCTTCTTAATGCAATAATTGTCAGAAATCAGAGTACATTCAGCCCTGTCACCATGCCCGAATCTTGTAAATAAATTCATATTTTTCGTCCCTTCCTTGTGAAAGAAAAAATATCCGTATACCACGTATGCTGAGCTCACGTCTGATGCATTGTTACAAAAAGTTTTGCAGAAATTTTTTATCGGATCATACGGAACTACTCTGAATGCATTTTTCGGTACTACATTCGCTACGTCCAGGTCTAACGCAGCGGTCTCGCGTATCTGTAATTTCAGTGAAAACGAGTACTGTGTGTCACGTGAATTGTGTGATTGTGAACTATTTTTAATTTTCTATCCAACATTCGCGTTACGGCAATTCACGGCTTCTTCCTGAAAGATTTGTTCTTTAATACGAAAAGGTAAACCGAAGAATTGCGAGGTTTAACAAGTTAGAGCAACATTATTTTTTCATGACACCAATTACTCTCAAATTTATTCTTGATGTACGAATAAATTATTAATTAATTGAAATAATTTTTTGCACATATTACATATCAATTCGCCTTTGTTTATTAAGTCACTTATGACCCATCTTAAGTCTGGATAATTTGCTTGAAATTAAATCAGTTTGAGCGAAATGATAATGGTCAAAATTACAGCCAAGATAATATGCAGGTGATGCAGATACTGCTTTCTCCAGAAGGAACTACTTCCGCAATAGATCAAAATACTTTGAAGAGCTAGAAAAATACACCCATAATTAGCAAGAACGAAAATTGATAGAAAGAACCCAACGATCAAGAATGATAAAAATAGAAAAATCAATGGAATCATTTATTTGGTCTTGAATAAATCCGGTCATAATAAAATAAAACTAATTTACATTTGTATTCGTGAATTCTTTAATAAGCTGAGCATGCAATAAGAATTGAAGATGTTGTTTGGAAATTAACATTTGTGAATACCTTTTTAAAGGAAGTGTTGAAAGCAAAATCTTGAGTTGTACGTTGTCCCAACCTACTTCACAGTGTGTTCCTTCGTTTCGTAATAGAATATCGAAACGACTAGGCAACCCGCATCTTCTAGTAGCTTCACGATCGTCTTCGCTCTGTGCACTTTCCTTCGCGGCGTCGCTGTGCAAGACAAGAGCGCATCTGTGCAGCGCTAGCTTTGCTCGATTTCGTCACTGGCAATTGGATGTCCACTTTACTGGTCAGTGTTCATCGCGGTTTCAGAAAGTTTCTTCAGCGATTAAGACATTTTTTCACGTTTCTTTTGCTGTGAAACTGATATAACAAGCTTCTTAATTTCACGTTACAATTCACTCCATATTTTCTCCTTCATTAAAGAAGGTAAATGATAAATAATAAATTTTGTTGTTGTCAAAAATACAGTAAAAACTGCGTATGACCACGTGGAGGACAATAAACTAATTTACTCTCCGGAAGCAAGCAAGGGACCATCCCATCAATTCCGATCAAGGGCCCTAAGGCAGAGGCGGATTCAAAAATTTCAGCAAAAGTTCCTAGATAAGATAAAAAGTTAGCTGCGAGTTATAATACATATATAATGTCAATATGTTTGTAATTTAACGCAAATATGTTTGTAAATTTACATGTACAAGTTATTATCGAACTATAGATTATTCTGAGTATAGTGTTTAAAAATCATAAGAGTTGAAAAAACACTAAATTCACGATTTATTGTTACAATAAAACCGCCCCTAGACAAAGCCTAGAGAACCTGTATAAGAAATCCGCCTCTACCCGAAGGAAAACCGGAGCAAAACCCGGGCCAGGATGGGGCTACAGAATTAATGTACACAACCGTGCCAAAGTTGAGTACACATAAAACTAAATTAATATGAGCCATAAGACAATACAATCATGCAAGAAAATAGTTTTTGAAATGAAGTGGTCAAATTCAAAATTTCTCAGAAACAACTTTTTAACATTTACAATAGTTCTTACCGCTGATGAACTTTCATGTACTCCTCTTATATTTAATAATGAAAATAAGGTTAGAGAAACATTTCTTGAAGTATCAACTCACGTGGAAACAATGTAAGAGCTCGTGGGATAATGATAGACTATCTCACAGGAGGGACTAGTACGTCGTGTACTCTTACAAATCTGTTTGCGAACATTGTTTTGCTATCCTGTGATAATGGTCTGAGCAAGTAACTTGTTATGTTAGGAACACTCTATCGCCGAGACGTCAATTATCTGTGCAAGAGATTCCGAGGCAATGGAGCCCTCGTTCACGTAACTCGCAGTCTGAGCTCGATTTAGCTCCTCCAGGTATGAAGAAATATTGTGAATGAACAAAGTCAACATGTACGTTGTGCATTTGACTATCATTAGAAAGATAATCTGTACAGCGTAACAAATAATGAAATGTCTCTAACATTGGCTTCAAACAAATATTTCGCCAACTCACATAAAAATTTCAAATTATGTTCAGTATTGTTACAAGTGCAGAACCAAGTGTGGTAAATATTAGCGTGATATCACTAAATCACGCGACCAAGATTTACTTAAACACTCGGAAACAAAGAAACGAGAAAGCAATAAGGAGACAACGAATATTAAATAAGGGGCAAGACAAGTACACGAAAGGAGAAGGACACAATGAAAGAAGAGGAAATAATGAAAGAAAAGGAATGAAGGACCCTGGTAGTGGCTAACCAGCCGAGGAACAGGGTTAAATGAGAAGAAAAAAAGAACAAAATGAAAGAAAGAGATATCATGGGAACACAGGAAACGACAAAATATTTTTAAAAATTGGATGCTTGATAGAAGATTTAGTGCTTACAATAGTTTAGCTGGTGACGAACATTACCACAAGGAATTATTATGTGACATTACAATATACTGTGTATGCAAATTTTACTCTGATTCATCAGCAGATTGCGCGCGACTTTCACAGACATGGAGTTGTAGAAAATTCAATTGAAAGAAGAACAGACCACGGAAAGACAAAAAGTTTAATTAAAAATATTTTTCTTTATCCAAACTTCGATGGTATACGTTAATCAATTTAGGCAGGAAAATCAAATTATTCACCTGTTTTACTTATGGAGTTACGCTTGATCGTTTACGTGCTGCTTTGGTTTTTTATGTAATTTTAATTATATCGTTTTTAGGATAGGAAGAGAACAACGTCATTAAATCGCCATACAACTTTATGTAGGTAAATAGTTCACACTTCGTGGAATATGTTGGACTGTAGTATACACATCTCAGATGATGCCTCTCGTGTTGTATAACATAACTCATTGTATTCTAAGACATAACATGCCAGAAAAGTTCAGGAACACGATTCTCAAATACGAATCAAAAATACGTCTTTTAGTATTAAATAACTACACTAAAATGACTAGATAAAATAGATTATGTTTTATGTTTGTGTGGCTTGATGTTAAGCCATATCATAGCAATTAAACCCGCATTTTTCATTTAATTTCTTCATAAGTTTTTTCGATGCTGTTTTTGTTACTTGAAATAACAGATTCACAGTGTTAAGATATTTTCATTCAATACTGGATTGATTTGCTTACTTTTAAATAATTTGTTTTGTTGCAAAACGCCATTGGTTTTTTGTGATAAAAAACTACTATCAAAAGAGAAATTGAAAGGAGCTTTATTTTTCAAATTAACTTGTAACAAGCGGTAGGTATTTGATATGTTAATTAATTATTCCATTATAGATTCCTTATTGAATGTATTTTTCACTATTCAGTGACAGAAATAAGTTTCCAATAATGCCCATCCATTATTGAAAATATTGAGATCAAAGTCATTCGTGAATTTCTCTACAAATTGGTTTCTTTAAACATGTTGTAATAGTAATACCTCTATTTTTCGACAGTATTAGGTTTTCATCCTTTATTATTTTGATCGTTACATAGTATTTTCAGGATGAAGATTACAGCATTATGATTTACAAAAAGACTGATACATATATAGTGATGAAATCGTCTCACTTCAAAACTGAAAAATATACATGCTGGCCAGAATACATGGGTATGCAGACAAGTTAAATTTCATTTATGAGTATCTTCATCCAGTATCTTATATCACTTTAATTTTTGTTACGTTTTAACGAATCAATTCAATTTTAAATAACGAAAATTGACTATAAAATTAGTCCGTACTTTATAGTACATAGATGCAATAGATTCAAACGTCTTATGGACGCATTTTCCCTGAACTGTTCAAATGATCTAAGTAGGTCACATTAAACAAGAAATCGATAGGAATGTTATTCGAATGTAATGATGTATCTACGTGTATTTCACTCATCTTGACATGTTTTCGATACAATGGTTATGGACATATAGAGAAACACTGCTTCTTTTTTTTCTTTCTGGGATTTGTTCCATGTCCAGAGTGACCATCAAAGCCCTATAATCACCGCTGCTGCGTCCACAACCATTCTCATCTCCGTCTCCCGCGTACCACCACCGCCATCTCCGCTACCGCGCTCCGCGCCGCCCGCGCACTTTCCCCTCCGGAGATGTGGGTCATCGAAGCTTTCTCAGCGCTGGTGCCCCCGCGGCGCCAGACGGAGGCTGTGTCCCCCCCCCCACCCGACTCCATTGCTCCTGCGAAGCATCACACGCTGCGGTGCAGACTTAGGAATGCTCCTCAGATTGCTAAATGATAGAATGCACAAGATGCCAAGATGATTGCCAGGATGCACAAGAATGTTGATTGATTGATGAGAGGGTGCTCAGGTCACCAGCAATCGAGGACTAATTCAAAATTCTGAAGAATGTGCCTCTTCTATTTTTTTCTTCACTTTTATTAGTTTTCTGCCCTGGTTATATCTTTCAATTTTATGAATTAGGAAAGATACCCATCTTTTGAAATTGGAGCAGTACCATTGAGCAAAATGACTTATATTTTGTTTCTATAAGTAATCTAAGCAATTTGATGGCATATCTTCACCGTCAAAGACATGTTTTATTGTTATCTTTGTGTTTCGAAAGATCCAACATACACGGTTAAAACGATCGTGCAGGTAACGGGTTACAAAACACCTGGAGCGGGCAGTAAACTTCTGCGTACAGGTGTCTGTTGCGCCTGCGCAGTGCTGGAAAATCGAGATTGCCGCTTAAAAGATATATTATATTTGGTCAGTGTCATCGGAGCCACCGAGGCGACAGAGCGCAGCTGGTCCGCAAAGAATAGTTGAAGAGATTAGTTCTCATTTCTACTAACAGAGAGCGTCACGAGCCTAACTGCTGACTATTGAACATCAGTCATCTGGCAAGCAGATAGGCATGGCGACGAGGCTGAGTATTAGCAGAAGCTCGGAAAAGGAGTAAAATACGTATTCTATCTTTATAAAATTCATTTTGGTCATTTTTCAATACTGAAACAATTTATAACTACTTGCATTATTGAATAGTGTGAATTTACTTAGCAATTTCAATTCATTAATGATCGAACCAAGAAAAAGTAATTTAGACAATGAAACAGTGTTTTTTATAAGCATCCAATCAGAAATTTTTTACCTCAACAATAAGCTGTGTTTTTTATTGACTCTTCCTTAATCTTGTTGGTGAATTGTTAGCAGAGGTTTGCTGTGTGCTGGAGTGGTGAACGCGTTTGGAGCTCATATGTTTTGTGTAAACACTTTGAATAAAGTATACTTTGTGTAATAAAACTTTTAACTTACAATATAGTTAAACTGTTCACGAAATAGATATCGATTAACAAAACCGTTTCTTTAACGTGTTGTAAAAATGAAAAATGGATGGAAAGTACGAAATAATTTATCGTAATTGGAATCTTTTATTTGTTTATTTAAAAATCATACACAACCACCTTGAGAATATGAAAAACATTAAATCTGAAATAAACAATTTTATTGCAGATAGTCAACTTGATATTCATTAGTCTCATGGCTAATTTAAAACCTCTGCCTAAACATTATTCAACAAGTGTCACTCATAATTTCTGTGACACCGATGTCAGTGAGAATTACTAACTTTATTTGGGTGGATATTATCATCTCTTGATAGCATTTTGGTTCAAGAATATTATATCACTCACTATTTTCAAGCTTAGGGCATGCTTGGATAATGTTTTTCTTTTTTCAACATAGATTACTTAACCATATTTAAACCTAAGAATTAAAATATTTAGAATTCAAAATTTAATATTTTTACATATTAGAACTGATGTTGCAAAATGTATTTGTTTAAAACTATTATTTAATTAAATATTATTTTATGTATCGTCTAATGCAACAGAAATTCATTTAGCGTTGGAAATTGTCACACCATTAGAGAACATATAGTATTCAATATGCTTCCAGTGTAATAAGTCGTTGTATTATGGTTTGCTGTAATCTGAGTAATTTTCGTAGAGGTCATACCTTAAAAATTAATTTACTTTGAATTCCTGAAATGTATTTAATTTTTATCCAAGTTGTGGACTTAAAATTACATATATTTCCACGGCTTGGATAAGAATTAAATATTTGAGATCTGTGACCATATAAATCCTTGAGTACTATTTTTCTGAAATATTACATTATATTTTAGGCTTTTTGGCAGCATAATGGTAAAGGATGACTCAGTCTGAAATTGTTGGCAGCATGTTAAACATCTCAAAAATTCATAGTTATAACACGAGAGAAAGTTTTTCACGTAATTTAATTCATGGTTTGAATTAATAAATAAATAAGCTGTGACGCTCTATTATTTTAAACTTTCTGTGCAAAAGAAAGCTTTCAATAAATATCAACTGATTTAATGTAGTTGGTGGTTTCAATTACTCTGAGTGTAAACGAAAATGAAACCTAAAATATTGATTCCATTGGTGGTTACTAAGAGAGTCCCATTAATATAATTTAATAGGAATAGGTTTGAAACAATTAACGTTAGCCGGGAAATTTTAACATATGAAAACAATGTTGAATGAAATAGAAAGTCTTTTTAAAAACTAATGTGTTTATTTCTCTATCTCCTCCAAAGCTCGAACATCTATTTTACTTTGATGAACTTGATGCATTTTGTTTTACCCGTGTGTCTGACCAAGCGACCAAGATTTGCAACATAATTATAGTTGGTCAATTGAAAAGTATAGAACAAAGTCGCTTGCCGATTTCGACTGTGAGATATTTCCTCTGTAACTGCTGAACGGATAATATTCCAATTTTCACTCACGTCTTGACGATTTTTACGAGATATAGCCATTCATGTGTATTATTTATGGACATTATGAGCAAATTATTCGACGAATTTTGATAAAATCGAAATATATTCAGTGGGAGAGATATTTATGTGTGTGCTAAATGGTTTGAGATGAATGAAAACAGTGTACGGGAGTATTGTTACCCTCAAGTAATTTTATAAACAAGTCCGGGAGAGTATATGCCTATTAAAAAAGATTAACTCAAATTATCGAAGTAAAGCCATTGCAAACGTGTTACATTACTTACAAAATAATTTAAACTGCTATAAAATTAAATACAATAATTTAGGTAGGAAAACAATTAATAATCAAATTAAATTTGTTCTTTGTTTCATGAATTAAATACAGATAAAAATTGTATGTTCATTATATATTTCGGTTGAAATGTTTAGATTTAACATAGGTGTTTGTGACTAGTGGCACCTCTGGGATGGGGTTCAAGAAACGTTGTAAACCCCTAGCGAAGCCGTGAGGTCCAACACTTGTGCGCTATGATAACAAGTCTTGTAGGAATATCCCATTTGATCAAAATAAATAAATGATTTAAAACTTACGATCTTATGATGGACGAATACAGTGATTATGGTTTAAGTCGTCGTCAAGTGTGACAAATAATAATAAGAAACATATCAACAGAACAATTGAACATGATATTAAACGTATATATAAACTCAATGCCCTTTATGCACGGAACAAGAAGATTGGGTCCACATTCTGCTAAATTGCGTTAAGACTGAAATAGGTCGAAAAAAGTGGCTTCTTGAGGGGGGATATAATCGTCAACCAAGAAATTACACTCTAGCTTTTGAAATAATGCGAGATAATAGAATCTCCGTTACTTTACTCCTTGGCAAGTTTCTGAGTATAGTTAGAAAAAGAGGGAAGCGGAACTGATGAAGGAAATTGACCAGAATGAACACACTTAATATAAATCTGATTAAATTATTATTGTTAGTATAATTATAAGTGATAGTAGTAGTAATATTAGTATTCCATGTTAGCCTGTTTTCGTTGATTTAAAAATGTGAACATGTTCGGATATAGGTACATGTACATATATATAGGTAAATATGTAAACAAGATTTATTTGGGTGTGTTGGTCCGCATGCATATGTTATTTGCTCTGTAGATAAGTATGTATTCTTTCTATGAATTTATTTGATTCTGCCGCCGAATTGTTTGTTCTGTTACAGGTTTTCAGTTACCAACCAGATTCTTTCTATGCTTCGCGCGCTTGCCCTAACCGTTGGTTTTCCGTGGTTCCCAACGGTTCTCAATGAACGAAACAGTCACTTAAGTAATATAACAATAGCTGAAATTAATAATTAAAATTACATTAAAAAATAGATATGACAATATAAAAATTTTCTTATTATAACTTATTAACACTTATTAATTTCTTTTTCCGCTACTGATATCATTTTCTTTCCAAATAATCGAAATATTTTAATACCTCTAATTTTAGTTACTGTTTTAGTTCATTGAGAGTGAATACTACGGTATAGTATGCACAGTTCACGGTACATTTTAGGGCCTATGTAAGGCGCAGGGGTATTAAGCCCCGCCATATATATTGTATATATTTTAGTTGATAAAATATAGCCCCTTTTGAATTGAATTGAATATAAACTTAAAACATGTTTGCAAAAAGCAGATTATGAATGTTTAAACAATAATATATAATGAAAGCTGTGATATACTCGTGAAATGAACTATAAAGTGCATGCACAATAATCTTACGTTGATAGCGATTTAGATAACAAAAATCAATTTGAAATACTATCAAATATTTCTTAATCTCATGAGTACTAATAAGTGTGTCCACTGTATCGTGAAAGAAGAAAATGACATGTACAGCGGTTTCTAGCATTTAGATTTTAAGGTAAATAAGTAAAATAAATGTATACTAAAAGTGGGTTATGATATCTAGCTATGTTATTAAGTCATGAGTAGATTCTCCTGTGACATAATTTATGAACTAATTATAGTCTTCATTGAAACATCCAGCGGTGAGCAGCCTAGCAGAGAGCTTAGGATGAGGTGGGGTAATATCGGGGCTCAATGGAAGATATAGTGGGCTGTTAACGCCATCTCGATCCTCGAGTTCGCTGTGTGATTATATTGGCATCATATCAGGAAGGTACCATAGCTCCATCCTTACCATACCTCCCCTCCCCTCCTTTCACACCTCTCTACCCACTCCACGTAGATACGCTTATAATAGCAAGCTACAATCCTGCCTTTACTGTTCCAGTCGTGATACCAGGAACTGCAGTATGAGATTTTCTAGATGACGTAGAAGAAATGATAACGTTAAGATATGGCTTTTAAAAACCGTAACAATGTTGAGTACATATAAAATAATTGATCTAAAGGATAATTAGAAACATCTGATGGGTACAAGTTTAACAAAATATATTGAACAATTTAAAACTCAATTGACCAATCGAGGGTCGTTCGTTTAGTTACAGGACACCTGGCGGTTGTCAGAAGAAAAATGCCAAAATAATCACAACTTAGATGGGTCTTCGGCTGTCCTCTCTATTCTTATTTCATGTATCGTGATGATTTTCTATTTTTAAAGTATTATAAAGTGGGGTATAAATAAAATTGTGATTGAGCACAACTTTGAGTCAATGGCTAGATGGAGAACTA
>NNCF01126124.1:341598-387668 GCA_002313205.1 Laupala kohalensis
TATATATATATATATATATATATATATATATATAAAGAGTGTGATTGCACACATTCTTGAATCATAGGATACTCGCTTTACTAATTTTTAAAACAGTATGGATGAATTAAACACCTTAAAAATGGATAACAAAGTGAGGTGCTTGTACTTTTATTATAATGATATTTATAACTAGCACGGACCCTTACTCAATTTTTTAAATTTGGTCGCAATTTTTTAATACCTTCTTTTTAAATTTTATATCTCCAAATCTCCTTCAATCAACATAATTAGAAAACAAATACAAATCTTTAAAACAAATGGGAAATGCACATCTGACAGCAAAGAGAAAATTTTAAATTAGTTGGGATTTGGATTTCATGCTTATTCAGAGTAACGTTTTAATTAAACTAAATTAAACTCATTTGATGAATCTTCGATGTACTTGTCTAACACAGGTAGGTCTCATTGCATTCCTCTTGCTATTACGCCGAACTCTTCTGTTGAAGGTTGTGTTTGGAGACATTATTTAAACGTCATTGTCGACTTAATGGAAAACCAATTATTTTAACCTCACATGTGGTCACTCACCTTTCACGGAAGTTTCTTAAACTTTAAAATATTCTGAAGTCATCCGTTCTTTCGTTGGCGTTGAACGTATATTTAATTTCTTTCGTTGGCGTTGAACGTATATTTAATTTCTTTCGTTGACGTTGAACGAATATTCTGTAGGTGAACAGACCTTATTCAAATCACAAATTATCGCGAAAACGATGTTCAACTAACAATGAGAGTGTAGCAGACGTTGCTTAATATTTGAATAGTAGTCAAGGCCAGCCTCCTAAATATCCTTCATACAGGAGACCTAGGTTATTGTCTGAAGTTACCTAGCAACTAATATTTGTTAATTCTGTATACTTCATCCATTCCGTCCCGAGCTGTGACACGAGCAACATCGCATCTGTACCCGTTTCGCCAGTCGGGAGTTTGATGCCCAAGTATGTGACAAAAGCCGCATTACTGTGATAACCTCACGCAACTCGATAACTAGCTATAGATATCGTGATTGTACTAAAACAATTCTATTATGACACTCGCTTAGAAATGTATAAAATCAATCATGACTATACTTTGTCCTGCGTTCAGCTGCATATAAAATGTGTAACAACTCAACTGCGCTCGGTTACAACACGCATTGATTACACGCCCCCATTATGGTCACGCCTTCGCCCTCGAGCACTACAAGAGCTGATGTATTTTGGACGGATTTCATACTCGCTCATCCTTACAACAAACACGCGCCATCTTCGTGTTTACTTTACTAGCCACGGCCCTCTGTATACGAGAACTCAAAGTCAAGGCCTACGCATTGCAAGGAACAGTAAGTGAACGATGAATCAACAGACCCGTTCATGGAAGACGCCACATGACGCACTTCTCCTCCGATCCAACTACGTTTAATATGTACGTAAACGCTCAATTGTCTTCTCTTCAAGTAACTGCCAGGCGACGGATAACAACCAGACTTCTGCTGACATACTCCTGGAGTGAACTGCTCGTCTGACACGCTCTCTGATGCGAATCAATCATCCAAGTATTTTCGCTGCTCCAATACATTTTGACGAGCCCACTACTTCTGATTACATCGCTACTAGCTGTCATTACGCTACATTCAGTTCCGAGCTATTGCCACGAATAAGCTCCACTTTGCCGAGATATCCAAACTTCTATCTCGACGAAACTTCCCGACGCGTGCCTTCCACGACCCGGAATACGCACGGGAAATTCAAGTCTTCGTTGGAAACGAAGGCACCACCCACTTAATCTACGCGGACCAGAAGAAACGCTGAAGCCGCAATCAAAATCCTGTTTCCTGGAGGAATTCTACGCCGAGCACAATCGACGCGACCCTGCCTTCCAGGAGGGTCCCGGATCTTCACCACAAGATACCGCACTCCAGTAAAAGCAAGTTTTGACGACGTGCATGCTACGCCTGTCACACGGTTTTAACAGGAACCGTTAATCATTCATTTCAATTGCTTGTTTAATTTCAATTGCTTGTTTAATGAATAAAAGCGCTGGTCCATTCTAATAAAGCATTCTGAGACCAAGTGGGATCTGAGACGTTTATTTATTTAACCGAACGAAAGAGGATATCTGATTGGAGTCGATCAGATATCCACCCTGCGGGGCGTTACAAATGTAATAAAGGTTGAACTTGTTTTGTTGGATTCACGTTCTTATATTTTCCTACAGTAGCTAGTTTATTTCATATTTTTGTGGGGATTCATCGAGAACACGCGAGATATTCCAAAGTTACAATTTACAGCAATTGTTAAAGATGAATTCCACACCTACAAGAGCATTGGAGACTTCTCGTAGAAATCTTGAATACTGACATTTTTCCCAAGAGACCACGAGACTATGGTTCGAAACATGTTAGGCCCCATGGACATCATATCAAGGGCCCAAGGGTAGTGGCTGATCTAATACTAATAAGAAAGAAATATTTAATAAAATACATAGTTATCCATTTATTATTCCAAAATGAATCGTAGATAATGTGCAGTGAAAACTCGAGACTTATGACAAAAGTTTTGAATGACATTCTCACCTACGGAAAATCAACCACTACCTGCAGGAAAACCAAAGAGAAACCTGGGCCGGGATAATGCATACAGCCGTGCCAAGGTTGCGTACATTTATAAATAAAGTATTATAAATAAAAAGGATCAAAACAACATGCATAAAAAAGGAATTTAATTAGTATCAAGAGTTCTATGACAATGACGTGGCAAATGATATGAGAAATTAACATCACTTGCATAATCCGAAATCATATGAAAAAAAATATTTACTGGTAAATAGAATCTCTAATTAACTTATTTTAAAACTATTATCAACTATTTTAGCGTTTAAAACTAATTTAAACGTTACTATGAATTTAAGTATTTTAAATATTACAGTATTAAGCATGTGTGATTACGCACATTTTAGAGTAAAGGCCTGCACTGTGAGTTAATTTTTATGACAATTTGAGTGTATTAAACACTCTAAAAGTTTAACAAATAAGGTGATCGCTTACGTATTATTGAAATGATGATAATGATGTATCAATGACCCTGTAAGTAATTCTTTGTTTGACGTGTACTGGACGTGTATATCGTATCTCCATTAGAAGAGTTTTTTTATTCCATCCATCTGTTGGGGAAGATTTATTATTGTATTCACAATAACGTTTCCTCCTCTCCAAAATAAATATTCCAAGTAGGTTTTAAAGAACAAGATTTATTGCGTAAATAAACAAACAAATGAGTAGCACAAGACGATAAACGGTAAAATTGAAAGTTCCGTGTGAACTGATTTCTCACGTATAACAAGCGTCGTTTAGCGTTCTCTGCGTCGACGGGAGGCGGCGCCGATGGTAGCAGTCCATGGAATATTACGGCGGCCTCTTGCGTGATGACGTCACCAGTCGAAGTCGTCGTGGGAAGTGTGCCTTTTTATCGATCCCAAAGGTCGATTGTTCCGGGTCGGAGGATCCTCTGGTCGCGGTGGCGCGGCCAGTTGAAGTCGCCGAAATGGTTTATCTCGTATCGATTCTTGAGGTCGATGGTCTCGGCGCGGAGGATGCTCCGGTCGTTTTGTTTCTCGAGATTTGGCGTTGTTTACGGCGTTGCGTGGAACGTCTTGAGTCGCCGAATTTGGGAAATTGTGTTTCCCTGATATCGGACGTGCCCGAGGATTTTGGGTTCCCCAAATATTGATCGGGGTGCCGTTGAAGTGAAATTTCTTTCGAGTCTGGCGTAGTCAAATTTGATTCTGAATTTGACTTGCATGGGTGCCGTCAGCGCCAGTTCGTAGATTGGATTTCTTCGGAGGTTATGTACTCGGCTCGGAGCAGCTTTAGAACGATGTGTTCAGTCCGACAGCTGGCGAGATAATGATTTTATCGTTGCTAGCAGGTATAACCTAAACAAAGACATATGACGGTTTGAGAGGTCTAGCATTGTGTCGTAGTCTTGGTATTCTCCAGAAGTTTCTTAACAAGTTGTATGGACCGAACAGGTCAGTAAGCGGCTCCTAGAGTTTCTCTCTGCTGTCATGGAGTCGTATGGTTCTAGCTTCACGGAGTCTTCTTATCTGTTTACTGTCTTGGGAGTTCCTTGGCGTGACGAGTGGTATTGCTTTGGAAGCCAGTAAACAACATGGCGAACATGCAACATTTTGTTTGTTGCATGGGGGAGCTTTCAGTATATTATTAGTACGAAGGTATGTACCTATATTTATATGTAGGAATAGTGTTCCTACACATCTAAGCAACCAGGACAAGATTACGAATTTTGTTTCGGTTTCTTTACATCTTGAATATTTTAATGTAATGTTGTATGAATAGTTTGGTGCATTTTGGTGAATTATTTCATTCCCTATCTTAAACTATAAGGACTAATGATGCACTGCGAGAAGCTATTTAAGTAGTTAATTGCCAGCATCTGTCCACAAAACAATGTAAGGATGTTCGCCTTTATGAAACTCAACTGCGATATCTTAAATGCTTCGAAGAGAAACGTAGCATTTGCTGTGTCTTGATATTTATTTAGAAATAATTATCAACGTTATTTGACCGCTGGAATAATGCAACAAATTCATGGTTATGTAGGGGCAACTACCTTCATGGGACGTGATTATGTAGAAGGGGAAGGTCAGAATTGATCGGCCTCATTCATCACAAAACGAACGTGAATCTTTTCACTGCCATAATGAAGGGTCAAACAAGTATAAACACAATACACAGAGTTTCACAATGAAACTCTAATTACGTTTTGCCACATGGCGATCTTTGATGTAAGTTCTTGCAATGGCAAATTACAAGAGAAAGGAGTTACACGACCTTTTGCTATATTCATTAGACGAACAATACGCTGCACATATTACGAGTTATTACAAATGATGATAAAAGCTGAATGTCAGCAAAGAGAGAATTATTTTGATTCATTATTCCCGATTTCCTAAACAGAAGATGATAATAAAATACACTGTTGACAAAAGTTTTCAGACAAAAGACTTGTAAATATTTTTGAAATGGTTAGTAGACAAATGCTTGCATGTCAGAAGAAATGATCCCCCTAGCCAGCGGAAAAACATTCATTCGAATAAGATTTACGTCCTTGTGTGGAATAAAAACGTGATTTCAACATCATTACTCTCGCAGTTGTTTGACGCAATATTGTTGAGCATTTTACTTTCACATATGTCACGAATTATAAATTCATATAAGTAGTTAGAGTATTTCTATACAATGTTTCGCGATAACTTTTCCATTTCATAAAATCGCCTCGTCTTTTTTCGTCTCGAAAGTAGAAGCGATGCACAACAATAATGTATTAAATGTTAAAATTTCAATTTTACATGTAGAACTGTAAACTATATATTATACCACCGCAAGATGTACTGTACTCTATTATGTAGTTATGTTTAATGAAAGACATATTTTCCACATTCTAAAATGTTTATGTTTAATATTGGTTACAACAGACGGTCACAACCAAGGTTGTCTGATGACAAACTATAAATCTAAATATTAGGTACAGTCCATTTTAAGATTGAAAAGAAATTGAAGAATTACATACAAGGCCGAAATCGAAATAATTTAGTATTATCTAGTAAATATCACGTTTCTCTCGTATTCAAGTGTAATGAGCGAAACGAAACTAATCCACTCCAGTGGATGTACATAATCTAAATAACTTTACGTTTCAATTAATCACTTTGTTTCAATACAAAGATTAAGAATTTTGAAGTTGAAAGATATCATCGGAAAAATGAACATATAAATGTAAAGTATAAAAGATATTAAGCATGGTTTTGCAATGTAGTATATGTTATAGAAAATTACTCCCCTTCACTGAAATCTTATATTTGTATTATTTATCTCCATGAAGACAAAAAATCACTGAAGTTCGAGTTCCTTTTCATCTTCCAACAACTTACCCCCTGTACTTTCATTTCCCGGTGATCTCTTGAAAAATTCCTGAAAGGGATAATGAAATTGAGAAAATGGAAAATAAGATAAAGAAAGTGTTCAAAATTACCGTCATATTATAGACTAGCTTAACCCGTGTGGAAATCGAATAAAACCAACATTTGGTGAAGTAATATGGATGTTTGTTTTGTCAGGTAAGACTATTTTATTCACCTGGGTAATATGGCAGATAATACTTCCACCTACCTTCTAGCTGTGGGCAAGTTTCACTCGGTTTCATATGTGGAATCAAGCAACGTAAACAGGATATCAGAACAGTTATGAACAATGTATGATAATGCTCAAGGTTGCATCACGTATCCCTCGTAAAATTCCCTACGAACATTGTTAACACCAGGGTCAGACGCGTCAGAGCTGTCAATTGTTTGGACTCAAGTAGTCAAGGAACTTCCTACTCAAATATCTGAGTCAAGTGACCCCTTTACTTAATGTTATTTTTAAATGCTTTTATCTCGGAAAGAAAATGTGAAAGATGAAATAATAGGAAATCGCCGAACATCTTTTAATGATCTAAAGTACGATATGTGATTTGAGTGATTTGCTTCGTCCAGTTACGTAGAGAAGGAACGTAAATGATTATAGAATATTCCTTGCAAAACCTTTCTGAACCTCAGTATTCCTTCTCCGAAAGATTGACTTAAAACTGACCATTGCCACACTACTATTCGCGTGCCACATAGCTTCGATAACCTTCATTGGTCGTCACGCACGCAGAAACGTCGCTTATACAGAGGTAATAAACATATGAGACGCGAGAGAGGAGTAAATGTTTACCTTAATATGTAGGTCTTGATGCGCGGAAAAAATGGTGTTGAGCAATGAAACGGAGATTAGTATGTAAGTGGACTGAGATGCAAAATTACCGGCAATGCCGTGTAGCTTGGTGAAAAAACGGAATGAAGTAATGTGGTGCGAGAACGTGGCGCAAGGCGAATGAATTTAAATATAAGAAGACGGTAATGGGAACAGATTCCGAAGTGTGATTCCTTATTAAACGAGACAAACAAGAATAGATCCACGGGAAAGTAAGGAAAAAACCCTTTTTAACGCCTCGGACGAAAATTCAGAGTATCACAGGGGATACAAGTCTTTGATGATATGAGATGAAATCTGTTGTTTTAACAATTACATGCCAATTACACACATATAAATTTTAAGGATTGCAATATCACGAATTGGATTTGTGTGAATGTAAATCATCGTTCAATACATTGGTCTTCTGTATTTGCAGTGAGGGTAAGGGAATTTTCTTCCACATTCGATATTTATATTTAAAATATTTCTAAAAAAGATTTGTTTTATAATTTCAGTTAACGCGGAAAAAGTAAAATATTTTTATGCTGGGTTAAACGCTTAATTACACGTGTAACATTTAAAAAAAATATACACAAACTTGGCGTGAATAACACTTTACACTCCACTCGTGTAACCACATGTGAATGCAAGTGAGATGTCTTCATATCGTTTTTCATAGTTGACAAGGCTGACGTCGTTACGCGAATATGTGTGGATAATAGTAGGTTAACTGAAATATTTACAAATACCTTAGAAACGAAATAGAAAAGAAACATTTCGTGTATGTAATTATGGGTATAAAACGAATTATACTAAAAATGAATACGTGATAGGTTTCAATTAGTGTGGACGAAGGGCACGTGCGTCAATCAGCTAAGACTCTTCTTACACCAGCGAACAAAAAATACCTACACCGCTTTATGGTGCTTCTCTCCACAACAGTTGTATGACAATCACACAGAAATCTCTTAAATTGCGGCTTGTGAATCTCACTAGTTGAATGTCAATGGCAGCCTAGGTCCATAGGTGAAAAGGGTGGCGCAATTGGTGATGCATATAGCGTCAAACCGATGGTCCCGAGTTCGAATCTCGTTCACGTCTCTCATTTTCTTTCAACATAGCATAATTAAAAAGTTGTGGGTATGAGAAGATAAAGGTATAAATGAGTTATGTTATGTGTGTGAAAATTAAATTATTTACAGGTTTTGTAATTGTTGTTATAATATTCCAGAATATATCCAAAGTAGTTAAAACAAAATTCTCATAAATAGTTTCTCAAAATATTTCTGTACTTCCTCTGTACTCATGATTGTAAAATTGAAGGACTCTGTCGCATTTCTGAACACGAAATCGTTATCACACTGTTGATGGAGGAGTTTCATTAAAACCGCTGCCTGAGAAAAGTTTGAGCGAAGAGGAGATTGAGTGATGGTAATCAGACGTATGTCGTTGCATTATCAAAACTAATTTTTAAAAGTTAAATATTTATTAAATAAACCTAATATTTTAGAAATACTGACGGAGCAGCCGTAACTTCACTCATATTAATTTTTTAGATTTTACACATATATTATTTATTAAATTTTTATTGATGTATTGTGATTATGAGATTCATTAATTACAGTGGTTTTGTATTACGAAATGGGCATGTAAGTGTTCACTTGTCCTCAATTCCCCCTTTGCAGGGTAGAGTACTGAATCAACAAGTATTATTTCTATCCCATGAAATTCACTGCACATAACGCACTTTAGTGATGTGGTCCGCGTCGATATCTTACGGCTACGATATCAAGGTTTAAGTCTCTGGAATATCTGCCCTAAAGCGCAGTAAAAGAAACTATAATATTCTGTGAATACATTCCTTTCACATCATTAGAATACTAAAATTGAAAGCCACACACTTTGTAGTACGATTACTGTATTTAATACACTCAAACTACACATCATAGAAATTGTATTACTGTATAGGCCTTGATACAAATGTGTGCACAATCATGATTTTAATCCTAGAAGTGTTATGTGGGCTACATTTTTGTGTCTCATCACTTATTTTCTATGCTTTTTGAATAAATGATTTTTCAGTCTGATTTCAGTATTCACCTGCGTTCTCTATAAAAGCTTTATTAGATCGTGAGCATGGCGCGAGCATTTATGACCGACGAGGAAAGAGTGCTTTTTGTGCTTCTTCCTGAGAAGAGGAGAATAATATCAAAGATATAGATAAAGAAAGTGAAACCCAATGTGCAAATGATACTGAATGTATTGTTAGTGGTAATGAGAGTGATGAGGATGCGTTCCTTGCTGGCGTTTATTTAAATTTAAATTTAATTTCAATTTATTGTCAAAAAAACAGAACAAACTGCGTATGACCACGTGGTGGACAATAAACTAATTTACTCTCCGGAAGCAAGCAAGGGACCATCCCATCAATTCCGATCAAGGGCCCTAATGCAGAGGCAGATTCAAAAATTTCAACAAAAATTCCTAGATAAGATGAAAAGTTAGCTGCGAGTTATAATACTAATAGAATGTCAATATGTTTGTAATTTATGGCAAAAAGTTTACATGTACAAATTATTATCGAACTATAGATTATTCTGAGTATAGAGTTTAAAAATCATAAGAGTTGAAATAACTCTAAATTCACGATTTATTATTACAATAAACATATTACTCCCCTAGACAAACTGTAGAGAAATTGTATAAGAAATCCGCCTCTACCCGAAGGAAAACCGGAGAAAAACCCGGGCCAGGATGGGGCTACAGAATTAATGTACACAACACATAAAACTAAATTAATATGAACCATAAGACAACACAATCATGCAAGAAAATAGTTTTTGAAATTGTTATAAGTTATTTAAAAAGTTCTACAACAATGGCGTGATAAAGTACAAGACGAATTTAACTTTTATTAAAATCAATAATTTTTTTTACATTGTAGAAGCACTGGTGTAGAAGGAAGTTTTTAACCGCGGATTTGAAGAGATTCAATTTCATAATATCTTTTATATTCTTGAGTAGGGAATTATATAGAACGATTCCCGAATGATATGGTCCTTTTTGGCAAAGAGTGGTTGACACTCTAGGGCGATGAATATTATTACTATTGCGAGTAGTATGTTCGTGAACGAGACTGTTTCGTATGAAGCAAGGGTCGCACTTCAGTAATTCTGTCTTAACAAACACGACCGTTTCATAAATATAAATGCAGGGAAGTGATAAGATATTTAATTCCTTGAATAAAGGTTTACAAGAGTTTCGGGGGTGAGATTTACAAATTATCCGAACTGTCCTCTTCTGAATTCTGAAAGTATGAATACTCTGACCGGAATTGCCCCAGAAGGTAATGGCGTAACGTAAATGGGAGTAAACGTTTGCAAAATATACGCATCGGTAAATACGTGGACTACGTTAACTAAGATTCGGAATGCGTAACACAATTTGCTTAATTGGGAATTAAGATTATCAGCGTGAGAATTCCTTTTTAGGTTGTCTTGGATATGGAGACCTAAGAATTTTGTTCATACTCCTATTTCAAATAAAAAAAGGCAACACCACAAAGAAAGTTTTTTAAACCTTTAAAGTTAATTTATGCAAATATTAGAGATTGAAACACTCCCCGAACTAATTTCGAGACGGGGTCCATTTTGACCCCCACTTAGTGCTCGACGGGACTAAAGTGCCTTCGTTTTCTTAGAGTTATTTATAGTACGCACACTATCACTTGTGAAGATTGTTCTTCACGTAAGATGTTGTCAAAAGTTAATTGACTTCATATAGTTCACGAACTTCACTATTATTCTAATAGTGATTTTAAAATTATCTAGTTTTATATGGAAAGGCAAAGATATCTATGAAAAAGAATTTCACCAAGGACTATCTAAAAGTAATTTATTTATATCTCGTAATCTTTTGTTTGCGTCTTATTGCACATTAACACCATAGAGCTCTCAGAGAAATAAAATGTGAATTTCCATTCGCGAGTTGTGAGTAAAAAACTTTCACACAATTTACGGACATGATATGCCGCTCTTGCAAGACTCATCAAGAAATGAACACTCACCTTAAATTACTATAGTTTTCTTTAACATTTGATAAAAAAATTTGAACAATTTATCAGACTTTAACCTAGACTATATTTTAAGTCGAATGATTCAGCTTCATATGATAAAAACCGAAGTCAATAACGAACAAACCTTATTTATGTTTATTAATAAGATAAAATGACATTGAAGAATTGATTTAATAGACGAATATCAATTTCAATTCAATCCAATAGGGTATTTTATTTACAATATTTACATTTTAAATTACATGTGGCGAGGCTTTAGCCCTTTCGCAAAACCTTTAATGCCGTGGGCTGTGCGTTACATGTCCTGGTATTCACTCTCAATTAATTGTTCAGTTGCGTCTACATTTTTCATAGAAAGATTGGTATTTTTTTTTCCTGCTGTCGTAATGTTAAATTTAGTTTAACATGGATAGTAAATTAATTATTATTATATTATAAACTTTTGGCATACTGTAATAGTTTCTTAAATCTGAAATAGGTGCAACTGACTAATTAATTGAGCACCGTTGGGAACCACGGAAAACCAGCGGTCAGGACACAAAGACTGTACATGGAAGATATATTTACAAGAGACAATATTTACAAAAGACCTTTACAAAAGTATTTACAGAAGAAAAAAGAATCTATAAGAATTATTACAAAATTAGTATTTACAAATAGAATCTAAAAGAAAAAGTATTTACAAAATAGTATTTACAAAATAGTATTTACACCCGTACGTAGGAAGAAGTTTCGTAACCCGTAACACAGAAAGCAAAAACGCCGGCAGTATCACATTGCATTTCACCCAACCATTATAATCTCCTTGATTTCATTCTCCCTTACGTAGCTTAGAAACTGCCCCAAAGATTCCACTACAGAGATTCTGTTGTAACGCATTACATTAATTGCCAAGTTAATGTTTCTGTTTTCGTTTATAAAGCCCCCGATTTGCAAAAAATATTCGATATTTTCCTGTTTGTGTACAATGTAATAGGATGTGAATCCAATCTTTTTCCTGCTCAACACATAATGGACAAGTCGAATTTAGATTATCTCTTAATTTTCGTAATTTTCATCCCCCTAGTCGAAACCACCCATAACCTGATCGCGTCCTCGATTTCAATGAGTTTACGAATGGTTTGCGTCCCCAATGACCTGCTACAACTGTTTGAACTATGAGTGACCTTTATTCTAACCTGCTCATTTCTATTTCTAGTCTGTACGATTCATATAATTTATTTTGAATTACCTTGGTATCACTACTCTCAGATGTGACCCTACCATAAGTATTCCAGCCCTGAATTACAGATAATTTCTCTAATCTGCGTACTCCATTTACCATTTCCATTATTATGATACGATTCCCTAGCAATAGCATTTTTTGTCGTCGCCCTAATCGATAGCCAGTATTTTATTGCTCTGAATTTCAGTGTAAGTTCAACCGGTCCCCTGCCAAATTCCCAGAGAATACCACTGTTAGCAATGCCTTTTGCAAGACCAATTATATTTTTAAGATATGTATTTTGAAGAGAATTGAACATGGTATTTTCTTCTGCCCCCCCCATACTTCTGCCCCGTACGCTATTTCGGGTACCAAGATTAAATTGAACATTCTATCTGCAAGATTTGGCGCTATTTCCGGTACCGTTGCTTTACTTCGCATGATACTACTTAATATGTACAAGCCTTTGCGTTTTGCTTTTTCTTTGCGTCTGGTCCACGATACATTCATAGTTATAGTTATACCTAAATATGTGTATTCTTTCACATTTTCCAGCATTTCTCCCAAATAAGACCACTTTTCAATTAATCCGATCACCCAGCTATTTTTGAAAATCATAGTTTTTGTCTTCTTAATATTTACTTTAAGCTGCATTTCTGCACAGTATATTTCAAGCGTGTTTAGACTATTTTGTAATCCTATTTGAGTTTTTGAAATGATAACTAGATCGTCAGAGAACAATAATCCTGGTATTGGTCTATAGTTTTCTCCTATTGTAGGAGCATCCGAATTAATATTACGTAGCTTATCAATGAGTCCATCTATGAATAATATGAAAAGAAGTGGGAGAGCACACAACCCTGCTTGACCCCTTGATTTACTGAGAAAATATTTGTGACGGTGACATCATAAAGGAGGACACACGCATTCTCAGTACTATATATGGATTTTGACATAGTGATAAATTTAGTCGATTCGCCCTTTTGTCTTAATGTAATCCAATGTATATTGCTATTTACCATGTCAAAATCTTTTTCGAATTCAATATAAGCGCAATATAGTTTTCTTTTAACGGCTGTTGCCCGTACCGCGAGAGAGGTAAGAATACAAATATTGTCTGTTGTGTTATTATTTGTTCTAAATCCTGCTTGTACAGTCGATAGTTTTTCTCCATTCTCAACCCATCTTTTTAGCCTACTACACAGTATTTTACAAAAACCTTTTACTAAAACACTGATAAGTGAAATTCCTCTATAGACGAATAGTATTTTATGTAAGTTTTCTGGTGAGATCTTCCTCTTCCGCGTGATACTTTCTCAGAATTATCTGAAGGTCCTTTGTGTTAGCCTTTCTTCCCTCGTAGAACTACTCATAGCAACAGACGACTGCGCGTACTCGCAGAGTAACATTTACTTGTTCTTGCGCAAACTCTTCACTTCAGTTTACCCTTGTGCCTTTGAGAACGAAAGCGACTGCGGAAAGATACCGCTATGAGAGAGAAGCATTGGTCAAACATTCGAAGAGATTTCTTTTAAACGTGGGTACGAGAGTATGTTTTTTCCATCAAGAGTGTTTTACAAAATAACATTCTCTTCATTGCAGAAGTATCGAAAGTAACAGCATGGGGAATCTATTTTATGGATCATTTAGAATGAAAAACTCATTTTTTTCTTATGTTTCTATGTACATAGCATAGAGAAAGAATTGTGACCGTGAAAATTTTGATAGTGAAGTAGAGAAATTTGTATATCTGTATGGTGTAGTCTATACTCAACAGTGAGCAAAATCATCACGATATGGTTTGATCAATCAGTTTGAGAACTGTAAGAAAAAAACTAAGCATATAAATTACTGAAACACTGCCTATGATTCACATACATCACATTAAATTCAACTACGAAATATTCCTAGTGTGAAGAAATATCTTTAATATATTTTGAGAAAATATCTGAAGTGCATATGCTACGTAGGTCCCACGGTCTTTTATTTTCGAATGATACAAATTGCATAAATGGCTAAAAAATGAGAATACAATAAATGAATCCGTACTCTCAATAAACTTTTTCATTCTGTTCGAAAAACTCACTCTTCATAGACGGGAGAATAGCTTAATGGGATTCATAAATAAAGTTTTTCGGTATCAAGAAACTCTAAACCGAATACTCCAGATAAAACTTACGGTCACGATTCACAGTCACAATATTTTGTATTACGTTTTTAAATAGTAACTCTAAGAAAAGGAATGCTAACGTAGCGCGGATACACCTTTCTGTCTGAAAAATCGTATCAGTTGAAACATTTTTAAAGACTCATTGATTGGTTGTCCCTCAAAGACATCGTGTCCTGAGAGCGAGGGTCATTGAACTGGAGCAGCACGATGACGTAAGTGGCGACCGTCACGGCCATTGGTCCCAACGCGGACAAATCCAGGCGCAGCAGTCCACTCGCGAAGAAACGAGGAGTCCGTCGTCGTGTAAAGTGCAGCAGTACGCGCAATGCGTCCATGCGCAGCCCCTGTCTGCGCGTGGCGTCCCAAGCGCGCAGCGCTGCGTACTCCACGTCCCGCGCTGCAGCCACCGCTCCACTGCAGGACGCAGCCAAAGCCCACATCTTCACCGCGGGCAATACCACCCATCCTAGGCTCATCTGCGCACATTATGATCCCAACATCATTTGTCTCATACATTTTTTAAATTGTATTTCTCAATGGGGAATGTAGCGCGCCATTGAAGCTTATCTACAAGGAGCGATGGGAGGTGGGAGTTGGTTGGTAGGTTATTGTTAGTAGGTGGACCGGATAGCTGGGTATACCAACAGCAACTTGACCCACGTGGAGGGGTTAGTAGGAGTTGTTAGTAATAGTATTAGGAGGAGGTGGATAGAGGAAGGAGGGTTCGCTTGTAAAGAGTCATAGCTGTATGAACTGGGACATTTTTGTGAGAAGCTACAAATTTTTTGTGGCCCCACCGGGGATTGAACCCGGGGTGACGTGACCTGAGCCACGGAGAGACTTTTACATTTTCTTTTAAATTCAAGCTTTTTAGTTCATTACAAGCTATATTTAAAAAAAATCATAAGACTTTCTTTATTATGATGGTAGGTAATCAATGAGATTTTTTAAATATACATAACTATGTATCATTGTAGCAAAAGTGATTTAATAAAATAAAAAGATAAATGACGATAGTATGTTGAATTTAGTTACAGAAATAGCAAATGGTATTTTCACGAAGGAACGTTTATTAACTTTATATAATTACGTTGCGGGCTCATTAGTGAATTAAATAGTCACAGGACAGCAATAAAAACAGTTATTTGCCATGTTTTCGTGGAAATATGAAGAAATGTTCTAGTTTAGGAGCCAATTTACCATCGAAAAAGATAAAATATTGTGTGAGTAGAATAACAATTTCCTATTTTTGTGTGACTTATGATGAAGTGTTTTGTGGAATCGACAGTCTAGCCAATAATTGTTACCATTGATCGACTGTCTACTATAATTCGAAATAAACGATATTACCGATGATATCAAATAATATTTATAACAATTCTCTGTACTGTGTCTATGCTTCTTTACTTCGAGGGAACTATAAGAAACTTTTACAGAATCTAGTGGTTTTAATAATATGACGCAGTGAACCTGTTGGCTGAACTCAAATCCAGGCAAAATAATGAAATCCAGTGGTGTGAAGATATCCCAATCTTGTTGGGTGTTCAAAAAAATAATTCACAAAAATTAGGAGGGAAAAAGTGAGTACGACAGTATTAAACGGTGGAAAACTACTTTTACGGGAATAGCAATCATAATTTCATGCAAAGCTTACCAAAAAAATATAATCCGCTGATGAAGATCCATTCCAGTTCATAAGGTGTAAAGCAAAGTTGAACAGTTGAGCCACTACAGAAATAATGGACCACAAAAAATCCACTAAAATGAAGAAACCAAAAAGGCGATTGCTCTCTTCTGATATAGTTACAAGTAAATCATATGCATCACAGTTTCGATGAATACTTCGAGATGTATCGATAATTAATATTTTATTCCCATGAATTCTTTCATCAGAATCGACATAACGGACATGCTCGCAGATCAGCACGTCTGTTTGAGTAAGATGAACTAATTTTGTAACTTTCTGAATGATATCTTGGCTTATGTTCTCCATGCTGTACTTGATATACAACGCTACACAGAGCCATTGGAAGGAGCTTAAACAGTGGATGATGATGTTTCCACAGAAGAACATGTAGGAGTACCACACTGTTGGCAAACCGAAGGAATGAGTCCAAGACCCGTGAACCGTAGAATTCGCCAGGAAGAACATAGTTGATGGTAACAGAAAGCCAGTGAGAGCATTCCTTTGGAATCGATATATTTTCTGAAATCTTTTTGTGTCTTTCTGGAGTATTATTTCCACGCGTATCATTTTGTCCAGGAGTGAATCAACTCGAATCTGGAATCCTCGAGTCAATCCAACCAATATTCGGAGCAATGTAATGGAGATGTAAGATAAAACCTGAGGCACATATATTAAGACAAATCTTTTACGCGTCTCTTCTGAAGAATTTGGCGCAAGAACGACGATAGAGTAGAAACAGATGAACATGAAGTACGCAGTCCACGTCAAAGGCACTATTCGATGCACAAAACTTGTAGTAATGTGCTGTCTTTTACAAATATTTGGTGTCAAAGAGAATGGAGCGAGACCAAAAATCTGAGAAACTCTATATAGAGGTGTCAATGCCTTAATCAACGTAGGTCGTGAATTCTTTTCTGAACATAAAATTTTCTCTCGCATTTTTTTTTTCGATTGCTCCTTAATTAGTTGAGCGAGATTTTAAATTCCCAACGCCCGTTTTCCTTCATTAATGTCACAAAAACACTTCCTTCTCTAACAGACAAATAGCTCCAAATAATAGATCTTCCTCTTACTCCATCACCTGTGGGAATACTAATTTGTCAAGTGGTTTTAAGGCGGTTCCTGAAAAGCTGACAGTATTTTCGATCAATATCTCGTTCCTGGGAGATATATGAATGGCATTCTCCTTATCGCCCTGAAAGCTTGTATTGGAAACATGTAATTTATTAAAGTGTTATTTAATTTTTGCATCATAAGTAAAAAGAAAATGTTTGATGAATATGTTAAGAGCCATCGGTTTGGTTTACCTGTCATTTCTGTGCTCCATTAATTTTACTCCATCAATTCTGTCACGTGATCTTGACTTTTTATTAAGAAACTAATTCGAAAAAGAAATTCATGAAGACGTTTGTCGTTCACTATTTCAATTTAGTCAGCGATGAATGTTTTTAATTTTTTCACGCATCGTCATATGATTTTTCAAGAAAAACTTTTCCATGACATTCATTCATTCATTGGAAGTTAACATTTCATCTTAAAAAATTGGATGTTTTATTCTTATATCTTGGAACACTTTGAACATTACCGGTAACATATGACATGAACTATTACTGACAAGTCGGATGACACTATCAGGATACATTTTGTAATCATCTTAAGTCATTAACCGTATCAGCTGATTCTGTTCTGAAAGTGTTTTTTAAAAATAAGTTGCAATGTATTTTGGTATAATTATTTTTTCGTATTATTCTTTTACTTTTTCAGTTTTTAATTGTGAAATAAACGGGACATATTAAAAATTAATTTAAAACTTACGTTCTTATGATAGACTAATACCACATATTCTCTTCTGTTAAGTACTTCTAAATAAATACGTGTTATTCGTCCATCATAAAATCTTAAATTATTTAATTATTTGGATTATATAATGGACGTTAATAATAGCAGAATACTGAAGTTTAATTTTAGAAAACCGTGTGTGACATGCACAATGAACAATATTCAGTTTTCTTTCTAGATGAAATAAAGTACTCTTCAAGCAATCGAGACGATATCATCGTTATAGTGGTCTCATTATTGTGAGAGTTTTGTTTCGGCTTGTGGTGCTTTTTTGTCTATTGCCGTAGTGACGTCGTGACTGGCGTTCGCTCATGGAATGCGAATAATTCGTCTCTCAGTTTGGTTGGAGCTTCTGACGCTGGGAGTTAGGAGGTAATAATTCGCAGCGCTGCTACAAGTGGGTATTTTAGCTATCTTAATTTTGCTACATTGCCAATCACAATAGAAAACAGTTCATTTCATGACGTTCATTGGTCACGAGTGTTTGTTTTGATTGGGGTGCATACTAGTGGATCGAGAAAAATATATGAACACCCTCTTAATATATTTTCTGTATTTATGTTCGTAACTTCACCCATATTTTAAATATCGTCAGTAATGTTGTGGGTTTCTTGTTTTCTGAACACCTCTCTCAACTATTTTTTTTCGGAAACATTTTATTCAGTTGTTGAGAAATATTAAGAATATCTTTTATCATATTACCAATGAGTTATTCTGAAAAGAATAAATGCCTGCAAGATCAAAGTTTCTAATATATTGCATATGTTTCACGTACTAGGTACTTAAGAACACTTAGTTATGTATTTCAATTTTTACGATTTTTTTTACAGCTTGAAAGTTTTTTGAGAAAAACAGTGATAATATTGGAAATTTCTTTAACGAGTTTCACGTTAAATATATAAACACATTCAATTACTTAACTTATAGATGTTGCGTTGACAGAAAAAATTATCTCTGAAGAAAATACCCGTAATTATACATGTTGTTGAGTTTTCATTGATTTCTTTCTATTCTGGTGATTGCTTCCTCAGTCATAACGCATTATAATAATTACAATTTCTATTGCATGCATCGAATAAAATCGGAAAATATCTGGAAGAAATTCTAACACTAAGAAATCTTGAAGGTTCAAACCTTTCCACAAAGTAGTATTAAAAAAATTACATCGAAATAGCTTTGTTCATTGACGTCAATTAAAATGTTGATCAAACACCTCATACAAAATACAATCCACTTATGATTCCTCACATAATACGAAGATGGAACGTTGTCATGACTTATTGTTTCATCAATATAGACAATATGGGAATTTATGAACTATGGTATATTTTGAGGATGTTTCTTATGTTTCACAAGGAGATAGGATTTTTGATGTTGCGATTTTGAAAGGGTGAACTGAAGTGAAATGTGAATTTATCAAACGCTGTATGTCATGGTCTAATGAGAGATTTGTTTTATATATATTGCTAATTCAGATATCGAGATTCTCATTTCATTTCGTGAAATGGTCATCTATTCTGTTTGCATGTATTCAGGTTTTCGTTATTCACGCCAACGGCATCAATATGAATCCACACTCCTTCCCGCCTATTCTACAACACTTCATCACTCTAGGATCATGAAAAGGATCTATTATTGACACATTTTCATATAGGATTATAATCGTATTTGTAGTTTTTTCAGCATTAGTATTTATTTAACGGATTTCAAAGAATGACGGCTACAATGTGTGTATGTAAAATTCAACGTCTAGAGAATTGAAATATGTGGTCCAATAATAACGTTAAACCTTTAACTTGCTGTAATAATAATGTATGCTATGTCATGTTATTGACATGTGAATAATATGTCATGAACGTGATGTATTTTGAGGAAAAACTTGTATGTATGCTGTAAACGGATATCAATATGGGAAGTCGTGTTCGAACAATTATTAAATTGAACAACCTTACTTTCACTGACTCGATTTATTTTCAATTAGATATTCTTTTGAACGTTTCGACCCCCATTATGGACCATCATCAGACAATTTCTTATTAATTTCATAATTTAATATATGTTCTACAGACGTAATTACAATATGTATTTGTTCACCCGTCTGAAACATGGTCGTATAAAACTAACAAAATGGTGCGAGCAAGGTCATGGGTTATCAGCAAGATTCCTATAAAAAGACTAATAATGATGTGATTGGTTTATTGCCCTTCTACGTTTAGGGACAGCGTCAAGTGGTAGTTGATTCCGAAAGGAATTTGTAGAAGCGGACAAAACGGGTCAGTTCGCCTCTAGGAAAGTCCATCCGGAAGGATATCGAGCACTAGGAAAGCGATCTCATTCCCGTTAGATATCTCTGATCCTTAAGAATGAAAGGGCCACCGGATGTTTCTCTGTCTCTTTCTTATCAAATGTGTACAGGAGATTACTAAGAACAAATGAACAGGAGATTACTAATAACATGTCTGACAAATGCTGGGTGACTTTGAGCAATACTTAAGGGGTCCATACCTGAAAGAAGAAGGAACAAAAAATGTCTAATGAATTTATTAATGAATTATGTCTAATTCATGAATCATTCCTATTCATGTATTAAGTCTTATTCATGAATCATTCAATTATGTCTAATGATCTTATGTCCGTGAATTCATGCGGTACACTCTAGAATGCATTTATTTGATTCATAATTTCTTATAGAGAATACAGAGCAATTACAATGTGTCATGCAGCCACCGTTATATGAAAAGCTGGAAATGGTGTACACGGGCCAACGTTGTATATTTTGGTTGTTGTCGGCCACGATACGCTTCTCTATACAGCCTTGAAACCTTACGCCCATTGCCATTTGCCTTCCCGAATGTAAAATCCAAGTGAACGAGTCTAATACCTAGCCATCATTTCATGTAATGGTGGGTACATGACACAATGTAATTCCACTGTATTCTCTGTAAGAAATTATAAATGAATAAAATGGCCTTAAGTATGGATTCAATGAATTTCCGGAGATAAGTTCTTTAGACATTTTTTGTTCCTTATCCTATCAGGGATTGACCTCTAAAAGTACGCATTGTTCAAAATCATCCAGTATTGTGATCTCTAACAGTATTCATGTAAGCTCTTGACAAAAAAGTCCGCAGAAATTATTACGAATGTCAGTACTCCGAATTAACGTGTCTCTCCATTATACTCTAAAGCACATATTTATAAATGGGGATCAAGAATATTTATCTGTGGTTTTACTGGTGTGAGTATGGTTGAGATTGACATGATCCTTAAGTTTTTTATTGCACCAAGTTTTACCAAAATCGCTACAGGGTTTAAAAGTAGACTGGAAACAAATATTGACTTTCACATTTTTACCAGAAGTATAAATAATACACGCGAGGCAAGTAGAATTAGTAAAGACACCAGTTTTAAGCATATATACGAGGAATTAAAAAAATAGTGAATGTATCATGGGAGAGCTTTTTACCTCTTTTCACTCTTCCAGACCAAATTTTCACAATCCAGTTCAGGAAAGAAGAATACACTAATGAAGAAGTTCCACCAATTGATTAGAATACACCAGTAAAGAAACCCTACCGATAAAATTACTAACTTGTAAAAATACGTAAAAGATTGTTGTACCCTGTTTCAATCTTTAGAATAAAAACAATTGGCAAATCTTTTCTTGACACACTTTCTAATTTTAATCTTCTATTCATTTTGCCTCAAGGTATTTCTGCGCTCGAAAAATATGGAGATAAGAAATACCCACGTTTTTGTTTTCTCTTTGTTCGGTAGATAAACGTTTCTCGTCGTTCTTTCGTGCGCGTGAGTCAACATGGGAGGCAAGAAGAAGAAGAAGGGGAAAAAGGGGCCGGAGAATCTGGATGAGTTCGACACAACGGACATGAGTCGAGAGCAGCTTGAAGTGTTATGTCTGCGTTTGCGTGAAGAGATGAAGAGACAGAGGGAGGAGCGAGCTTTCTTCCAGTTGGAAAGAGACAAGATTCGCGCTTTCTGGGAGATCACTCGCAAGCAATTGGACGAGTGTCGGGCTGGACTCAGGTATCCCCCTTTGAAAAGTCATACTAAATGTATTATGAACCACCTTACCACTCTTCTGAAACGCCCAAATGTTTTAAACGATGTATCTTAAAGAAAAGAGAAAATAGATCTATCTTAAAGTTTAATAATATATTGATACTCAACAGACTATTGTTTATAAAACCATATTTGAGCTTAGGTGCAAGCTGTTGTCATAGAACCTTTGCGATCCTCTAGAAATCTAGACAACCAGTACGGCAGCATAACGTTATACATTTTTTGTTTTGTTGCATACCTCAGTAAATATTGCTCCTAGAATTGAGAAAGTAAAATCATTTTAAATTATCTAAAGCCAAGTGAAAATGGAGACGGATCGGATCTCGAATCCGGGACTTCCTCTTATGACCGCAAGTGTGATACCAGTGCACTATCCACCTCGACTCTTAAAGCCCGCCCACCACTGGCCTTTGGGTTTAAGGTCTTGGGATTTGAGGCGGGTGGTGCAATGGTAGTGCACCTACAGTCATAGCAGAATGACCCGGGTTCGATTCATTTTCACCTGGTCGTAGACAATGCAACATTTTCTTCCCGAGTATGTAGTAGGATGTTGTGTATTTGACTTATTATTAACGTGTCCTACTCTCCAAAAACGATCGCAATCCGCCTCGACTGAGTGCAGTGGGAGTGAGCTGATTATAGACCGAAAATGAAGCATCTTGAAAAGGTTAAATTCTCTAAGCAGATTTTTGGGTATGTACAATAACTGAGAGAAAAAATAACTTATTCCTGGAAAATACAGAATTGTTTAAATTGTTTTACCTTAAATTGATTTTACTTATCAAGATAGGCATGTAGACCTCTGGAAAAATGTTCTGGGTCAATTTTTTATTCCATTAAAATAGTATTATACTCTAAGAGTTTATAGAAAATAATTTTAGAAGGCAAAAAATAAGTTTTTGGAAAGTGGGTAAAGAATCAATATTTTAAACATAATTTTTGAAGATGTCGGAAAGGTGTACCATGTAGAATATATTTTTTGACTCATACGACGCCATGAGAATGGTGAAGTCGATTTTGAGGGTCCAATTTACTATCCTTATTTCGCTACCTCCTTTCGACCAAATTAGTAGATTTTCTCGTCGGAAAAATATGTTTATCAGACAAGATTTCTGGTTCTGTTTTTTTCTTTCGACTAAGGCTAGGCGTATATATCCAACTGTGAGTTATACAACAGTTGGCCAACTACCGTGCCGATACACGTTCTTTTCGTTGGAGGTGATTACGCACACATCCAACAAGTCAGTCAGCAATTTCTGCGAACAAACGTGGATCGACGAATCTTCTATAGTATGTTGTTTTGCTCTCTAAGTGTAGAGAAAAAAAGTAAAAGAATATATAGAGTTCATTCATTATCTAGTAAGAGATTAGTGAGGACAGTTTTATATTTTAATTGAAGGGAACTTAAAAAATACGTACGATGTTCTACCAGTTGCACTCAAGTAGTCATAGAGGATGTACGTTTTTTATGCGAGAAAAATATTTTAGTAATGAACAAAAACAACTTAAGTAGATTGCTTAAAAAGCTTGTCACTTTATAACGATACTAATCAGGGACAGCAAAGAAAAGTCCACATAACGCCGAAGGATAAACCATTGTAGTTGAACGTGAGCGCACATATTGTTCCCAGAACGGTCTCTGATAGTTGGATCCAGTTGGATCGAGCCCCAATCGGCGAACAAACCTCCACAGTAGTGACGTTTTAACTAACGCTCAATAGATGAGGAACTATCGCCATAGTGTGTCAAAGCAACGTTGTTCATTTCCGTAACCGCTTAGCTGGCCATCAGTTACAACAAGACCTGTGAGTGGTAGCCCCATACACGGAAAAGGGTCTGAATTTCGATCAATAATTTTCAGACCAAGACAATTCGAGGACCATTTCCTTCTTGCTGAAATTGTCACAACTTTTTTCCTGTATTCTGTCAAGGGAAGGAAGGATTAGCATGATACGATTGAATCTGCTCATGTAACGCTCTCGTAATACGCTTGGACTTGTGCAGAAACTCTGATGCCGGTCGAGAGGACGACGAAATCAAGCACTTGGACGAAGTGAAGGATATGCAACATAAAGTGAAGTTCCTACAGATGCAACAGCTGAATGAGCTAGCTGAGCGGAAGGTAGGTGCTGCAGGAAGGAGTAATGGCGGTCGAAACAGAAAGAAGACAACGAACGGAAAGAAATGAAGTGAAATACAAGTGTCAATTACTAAATGATTCTCTAACAAACTTCCAACATCAAACAAAATGTAAACGGGTGTCAGAAATAAATGAACGAGGAAGGAAATTTTCTTATTTAAACCTAATTATTTTCATATCAGGAAAAGCTTCTTGAGCTGAGGTCTGTTGAAATAATTCTATTTATGTATGTGTCAACGATTCGAACTTTAACGGACTAACATTTTATGTTTTATACGTAATAATATATGATATAAATTAATATGAAAAATATGTTTACTGACATTTATTTTGAACTTTGGGAATTTACTTGATCTAGACCATAAAATAATTGTATCAAACTTTTGTAAATTGTATTTGTATCCTCTTATGACACTATGTACTATTTATTTACATATCGTAGTTGTAATATTTCTCTTTTCTCCAAATTGTTCTGTGGTATTAATTTTCTTCAACCCTGATGAAGAACTAATATTGTTCGAAACGTTGGCACATACATCAATAGTGCTATTAAAACAGATTTCAGCTCAAAAACCTTTTTCCTGATATTATTTTCAGAACCATGAAAGAACTACGATGTGTCATTATTTTCGTTATATGAACTAGTGATGTGACGTATGTTTTTTAAAGTAGTAGAATTTTTGCAACGTCAACAGCCAGGTGAAAATTGCGACGGACCGGGACTCGAATCCGGAACCTCTGCTCTGACCACAGGTGTGCTATCCACTGCACACCTTCGGCCAGAGCAGGAGGTCCCGGGTTCGAGTCCCGGTCCGTCGCAATTTTCACAAGGCTGTTGACGTTGCAAACACTCTTCCACGAGTAGGTACTCGGAAGTTGTGAGTTAAAATATAGTAGAATTTTTGTTTTAATGCAATGAGGGAGATAAATTTATAATGAATGTCCTTCGATATTTAAGCAGCATATTTTTTTGAAGCAAACATTTTAAAAGTTTCTTGTACAATTACAAAAATGTTTTAATTGAAAATGAAACAATACAAAGATATTATACAAAATATTTTAGTTTATGTTCGCATTTCCTCAAAAATTATTTAGTCATATATTATACGATGCAAAACATTAAATGTCAGGTGTTTTCTTGAATCAACTAAGAAAATGACTAGGAAATTGCTTTAAAAATTATGTTTAAAGTGTAGCGAATTTAATTTTAGAATTAATTTGAGTAAAATTTTTCCCAAATATGTCAACAAATTACAACAACAAGACTAATTAAATACAAGAATTAAATATATAACATATTTTGCAATTGGTGTGTCAATTGAACGGAAATTGTAAGATATTGAAGGGGGTAATCTATCATATTACTCTACATTCAGAAAATAAATTAATTTCAAATTGATTACATTGTAAAGATTGTTAATACAAGAAAGAAATTTTCTCACTAGGAAGAATATTGAAGATAATTTTGCGAATTCTTGACTGAGCAGAATATTTACGCATGCTCCTACTTATTGCAGATCGAACACCTGAAGATGCTGCAAAAGATGCAGGAGGAATACGAACTGGAGACTATGGAGTTGCGCAGAGACAAACGACAGGCTATTGAGCGCATCGTGGAACTCCAAGACGTGCAGAATGAAAGCTCACACCAGGCGCAAATCGTAAGTTTTACTTCCCAGCCCCATGTCTCTCTTAGAAAAATTGAGAAGGGTGATTCACTATGACACAACGCCAAGCCATGCTTCAACGTGCATAGACAGTAGGAATAAATATATTGCGGAAATCTTAGCAATAAAGCAACACTATTGTCTTCTATAAATTAAAATGTTTTATAGTTAATGAGAAATAGAAAGAAAAGCACATAAAAATCACTCACAAATTTGTCGGAACAGTTTCGGCGTCAAGTCTTCTTAAGCCACATAAAAAAATATATTTTACCACTACGCAAAGCTACCTTCACCACGTCGGTAACATGATTTTTTCTTTGCATTCCAATTCCTATATCCACTCAATAATTTAGTAATTCACGAAAGGAAATGTTTAAGCAATGCGTAAATTGTTAGTTTCTTTTAGATCTTCTACGTCTATTGAATTTTACAACAGCTATATTTCCCCTCCCCCTCCAAAAAAAGAAAGATATAAGATTACAGTTTACTTGTTGACTAGGATGAGGATCCATGCACAAGGTAAATTACTTGTGTGCCGTGAGTTGAACAGGTGATTTGACTCTCTTGCAATTCCTTTGTGATATCAGGCCATCCTTCTTTAGCCAGTGTAAGGAAGCAACAGTATAACATCATCAGTTAAATTATAAATAAAAATATGTAATTGACTGGAAATCTAATAAGTTATTCTAATTTAAAAACAATTCAAGTTTTCTACCGAACTCTGTGTAATGAATCTATTATTAACTGAATTACTCTGCCTGTACCCGGTTGTTTACATTAGTTATACAGTTAATGACTGATTTTTTATGATACGTTTCCGAATTTTGTTTTTAAACGAACTCTTATTAACCTGCAACCTGAAAACCGTCTTTCTTAGTAGTGGAATACCACCCTCTTAAGTCTTTACCACTAAATGAGGAAGTCCTAACTGATGTTGCCAGGTACCCGTGCATAGTAACTATAAGACACACAGGTTTTGCCATATCGCAGTTTCCTGTTCTATTTCATATCCAAAAAGTTCTTGAAGGAACTGAACTTGGGCTTAAAGGCTACCAGGACTATCGTCAATCAGTCTGGAAAACATTTACCACCCTTGCGGGTGAAGAAAGAAAAAAACGTGTGGCATAGGTTGCAAATATTATAGTAGTATTGCACTTCTAGCAATGCTATTAATAATTTAACTCAAAATTTTTCTTAGAAATATCGCCAAATGATACCTAACCTTCAGAATCTTAGAGACATTTGCTTACATACAATCCACCCAGTTTCATAACGATTGGTATAGATTAGCGTAACCGACGAACTTTCAACATCCAAACATTCTCCTTTTGAGACACATTACGAGATCAGAAAGGTTTAGGTTGGTTCAAGAAATTTTATATTTTCTAAAAGCAATATTTTTGTCAATTATTGTTAATCATCAAGTCACGAAGTTTTCTCTCTCCTTTTATAATTCTTGGTTTAAAGAGAAATTTGTATATGTATAATTGTAATATTCAGGAATTGTAATATGTATAAAATGATGTATAGTTTATTGCATATATGCGGAGCATGATTGTCTGTCGTGCAAATATCAGTATTGTACGAAGTGTAAACACGTGTGTAGGAGCATGCGGCTGTCATGACGAAATCGCGCGAAGAACATGCGAACGAAGTCCAAGACTTGGGATCGTATTTCGAGCGTAACGTTGCGGGCGTGCGTGGTGCGCTGGATCTCAAACATCGCGTCGACATGATGGAGGCGGAGGAGCGCCACAAGAAACAGATCGACACGCTCCTTAAGAATCACGCCAAGTATTACGACAGTGACACTATTTAACTTAATTATATAATAGTTTCAGTCCGCTCAGTTTCGGTATGGGATTTTTTAGCCTTGGTTCTGATTAATTTTTTGATATTTTTTGTTGACAAAACTAGCGCGTCTAAAATATTTTTATGTAACACATACCGTAATTCATATACTATATACTTACTATAACATAGAGATGTCGGGACGAATTCAGAAACATCCTTGTAAAAACGTTCCTATTCATTGGATTGTTGTGATTTAAGAACTTCGTAAAATTCGCGAAACAAAAACCGCTCTCAGTTGAGGAGGATTTACACTTTCTTTATAAATTATTCTCATTGGTTGAAGGATTTTAACAAATATATTTTGATACCTTTCTTCAATTATTTGGATTATCCTTTGTAGACTGTCGCTAACCCTTTTTTCTAAACTGTTACTGAGTTCAATACTGCCATACCGTTTTCACGTATCTGTAACTATTAAAGAAGAGCAAGCAAATCTACCTGTCTGATGAGTGAACCAGTAGACTGAGCGGGGATTCAACGATGAACTTTTGTACTTATCTGTGAACGCGTCTATGAAAACATACGATCATTAATTGCTAAAGTAATATAGTAAATGAAAAACCATGTTATTGGGTTACATTACATAAATGGGCAGACTCCAAGGGTGATCTCCGCTCTGCAGGCGAAGTACCCTTGACCAATAAAATTATAGTATTGATAGAAAGGTTAGAGCAGAGAGGAATGAAACTGAAGAGGAATACAACCCAATTGTTGTAATTAGTGGCTATATTTCTCTGATGTTTTGTAAGTTAATTAAACAATTTGTGAAACCGTTGTTTCTCATAACCTAGTTAAAATTAATGAATTTCATACACAATTATTGAAAAATACTCTTCAAATGCCAAAAATTTGACATCATTAGAAGTATGATTTTGTAGGAGGAGGGAAGATCGTAATATTTCATTTTAAGCACGTATTATTTCTTTTATAATTTATTTTACTGAATAAATTGAATTGGAATTGTGGTAAGTTAATAAACTGCCTTCCTTATGAGGTTATTCACGACTAAATGACCTATACTGAAGTCAATGTTTTTTATCAAGTGTTTTATTAGCTTATTCAAAATACTGGATAACCGCATTATAGAACTTTAGCACAAGTACCTTGAGTTGTTGAAACTTAAAACAATCATTCGTGGACATTAAAATTTTAAACTAATTCACAAATAAAACATAAAAATAAATTTTTTTGCTTGGTTAAACAAACATACAAAACATTACGTCAATTCACAAAGAAAAATTGTCCCTGAGAATTGATATATTTTACCCTACATTGTGTATTGAAGTACCTGTCAACAAGTCTGAGTTTTTGTAGCTTATTTTGTCCGGTGTTGCTTGGGGTTCTTACATAATATTCTAAATACTCTACTTTTGTGATATTAAATTTTGACTTTTGTTAGTTTGTAAAATTAAATAAGACTAAGAGAATCTATAGAAACACATAGTTTCCAGAATTGTATGGTAATATATACGTAATTAGGAATTATTTTAAAATTCAGATAGAAGGAGTATACATTTTCCATAGATATATACAAAGCTCATAGTTAAGAATTATCTGAATTCTTTCGTTTTCATTTTACTTTTACGCTATGTACTTGAAAACTATGTTTTTCTTCTTGGTCTACGATTCGGTGATGTAGATTATACGTTCAGTGGATTGTCCTCCTCACGGAACGCAAATGAACTCTGGCGGACATATTAGTAACCTTCATAGTTGACAGTCATGTGAGTGTAGATTCACATTTTCTGATAAACATCCAATTTTAATTGTCTCTGTGCTCTTGTCATTCATAAATATTAACCACATTTAGCATTTTAGCTGCAATAACCCTTAAGAAGTGTCCTTAGAATTTCAAATAATTTAATCGGCTACTTTTTCTGGTTTCCATGCAAAAGTCATTCCAAATAATTCATTTTTATTAGTATAGAATTACGACTTTGATCATACAGTGAGCCCACTAATTGTAATCTCAATTTAGAATGACCGTGAAATCTTCGCATACCCCACCATGCATCTTTATAATTGGCGTTCTAATTTCTTAATTACTTTAATAGGTAGAATCCCTTTCACTCAGACGATATCTTAAATCCTGTATAGGGCGATGTCTGACCTGAAGAACTATTACAACGAGATTACTCTGAACAACTTGTCTTTGGTGTCGTCGCTCAAAGCGGAATGCGGTGATGCCCGAGACCGTGAGGATCGAGCGTTACAGGTGAGTCAGATGACACAGAACACTTAGTTATGCGTAGTATGACACAGATACTTAAGCTCTTACTCTTCTCTCCCACCGTTTTCCAGTTGAGTGAGAGCACGCGTTCTGTCCCCCACGCGATCGAATACAGGATTTCCTTAATCAGACTCAATGTGGGACCAGCGCTCCGAAGTGAATAATTGTTTTCTTAATTTTTGTTGTTATTGTTTTATGACACAACATAATGAATTGTAATAAAAATTGTGTAATTTCTATCTATCAGTTAGCAGTATAAACAATATTCAGGAACTCGCTTCAACCTGTTTGAAATGCACAAGAGCGTGTAAAAACAACTTCGTGATTTATGCATCATTCCTCGGTAAAAGTAAAATATCTTCTTGTAATACAGTAGCATATAGATAAAAGTGATGAAAAAATACTGCGGAGAGTTTACTTCAAAGCAAAGCCAACTTCCATCACTTCCGTGATTTGAAAGTTTGTATATTTTTGAAAATGAGTGTTTCCTCCATAAGACGCAATGTATTGCATCAACAATCTTTGCAATTATCATTTAAATTGTCGGTAAGGTATGTTTTTCAAGTTAAAATCACAATAAATACATGTTAGAATGTTTATGCTGATTTATTAAAATTACACTAAATGCGAGATTTATATTTCAATAGTTGCCGCCCATAGGCAAGAGCTTAGAGATCCTGTATAAGAAATCCACCTCTCCCCGAAAGAAAAGAGAATATCCCGGGCCAGGATATCTTTAAAGAATTACCGGTGACCTAGGCATTAAAATATTTTAAAATTAATGTTTAACAACAATTTGTCTCAACTTCCACTTGTTTTCTATACGATTCTATCTGAAACTGTAACTTTTGATTTTCACTAGTACCCTGAATACGGTCGGAGGATCACAGAAACTACAGAGTGTTACTGAAATTAGTACAGGAGTGTCAGTGAAGGTGTTTTGCGCTTCTGCCCGCAGGAGGCGCGATCGCTGCGAATTGAGAACCGCCGCCTATCGCAACCGTTGCGGCAGGCGCGCGACGAACTGCAGGAGCTGCGTCGCAGGATGAGCAACTATGACAAGGACAAGCTGGCGCTGGAGCGCGCTGTGTCGCGAGCAGACGCTGCAGAGCGCCAACTGGGGCAGATGCGCTGGGAGGTGGATGTGCTGCATGTGCGCAACGAACAGGTAACCAGTAAAAGAAATATGCTCACAAATTTTGTGAGTAGCTTTTTCTAGGAATTTGACAATTTTTCCCACTTTTCGAAGCGTTCCATCTACTGGGGGATGCAGGATTTTATTTTGTGAGAGGCTTAAATTTCTGACAGTTCTGGAGGTATGGAAAATTTGGAAGGTACACAGCAAAACGATGCAAATTTTAGCTAATTTACGATTCCGTAAGAATATAATTTTATTATCTAATGCGAATAATAGGCGTGCGCACCAAACATAACATTCAGTTTTTTATTAATGCGTGAAAATTTATTGTTTTATTCATTTTCTTTGCTTGAGTCTGGAAGCCAGCCCACCCTATAACCTTCACTGGTTACATCTATTTTTAATATCTATACGAAGTGATAACGCATATTCTGGGTTGTACTCGAAACAACAACATTCTACGAAATTCGACTGTAAATTTTTTTATAATAGTGATTTTAATTGTTTATCATAAATATCTTCGGAATTAAAAAAATCTAAATAAGTATTATTTTATAATCCATTAAAAAATGTTAATATTCCGTAGATGTCATAACAATCAGCTAGAAATTTTAAGGTGGTACATACCATGATTTTGTCAGGGATGCAGACATGTTAAATCTACCTCTGCTTTTCAGACTTTACAACGGAATGGTCGGTATGGTCCCTTGCTTGAATTTGTAGAGTGAAGTAGTTTATTGTCTTTCATGTGTATGCATTTCGTAATTGTTCTTGGACAATAAATTATAAATTGATTTAATTTACTGCCACCTACAATTGAAATATACTCTGATGATTGGGTGTAGCATGTCCGAAACGTTGGTAGCTATGTAAACATAGGCTTCCGCGGCCGGAGTCAGTACGAACTTGTTTGTCAGGAAGAAACCGCGTCTCAGCAGACAGAACTACCAAGGTTTCGGCCACCTTGCTGTGGCCCTCTTCTGGGCAATGTCAGAGTTCGACAGCGGCTCTGGTCTGTACAATTCTGAAGAAGGTCACATCGTTGGTAGTTCTGTCTACTGAGGCGCGGTTCGTCCCGGACAAACAAGTTCATGTGTCTTACTTTCTTAGTTCTGCCCACGAAGAGGCTGTTTGTCCTAGGAAAACGAAAACTCTTTCTGCGGATTACCATGTTTTCATACAATAGAAATGTTTTAATCGCAATTAATATTTACTCGATTTTTCATCTCTATTACGTGTTGAGAGCAGAGATTTTTGACGTAGCGGCGCTTTTGTCCGGGCTGTCACGCAGGTGCGTGATGACCGTGACGACCTGTCTGACAAACTGCAGCACGTGCAAGCGGAGCTGCGCCTGCAACGGGCGCATCGCGAAGTGCGATCCGAGAGACGGCTTCACGAGCTTCACGCTGCGTTGCAACAACGCGACGCGCAGATCGCTATGGTGGAGGCAGGGGACATCACATGCAGGTGGATTCACGAAACGGGCTCTCCAACGTAGTGCATTCATCCTAGCTTTAAATGCTGAATAGTGTTCTCTCCTTCAAAACGTATTGTAAATCTGCGATCTATGTATTTCATAAGGTGGTCTAGTGAAGCGGTGTTCGTTTCGTCGATACCGCTGAGCGACAGAATTCGGGTGCAAACCAGGTTTTCAACTGGGTTTCTCACCTACTTGAGACAACACCAGGACAATGGAAGTATATATTTTTTCTCGTTCCTGAATGGATGTGCGATGTGCATCGTGGTTGCAGTGGTCTGGAAGTGGTGCGTCCGCTGCTGGAGGAGAAGACGCGTCGCATCGCATCGTTGGCGTTGGAGGTAGCGCGCATGCAGCGAGCGCACGGTTTGGCGCTGGAGCAACTACGTGAGGAGCTACGGGAACGAACTCCATCGCTGGACGATGGCACTCGCTTCCCTCCGCGTCCGGTGGCGGTGCCGCGCCCTCGACCCGACGCAGCCCTTCCTCCGCTCTGCAAAGACTGGAAGACGGTGCGCAGACACGTGCGAGCGGCTGGGTTGCCTGCCTGGCCCAATTAGAACATTGGTAAGCGCGTGAGTAATTACTCACCCCAATAATAAATCAATTGGACGAATTCTTGAGGTAGGGTCAGGTACTGAAAAGATTTATGTATTTGTCAACGGTCCAATATGTATAAGGTACATAACGTTAAGTGTAATTTTTCAAAATTTAATATAGTTCACTGTAATTATACTTCTACATTGAGGTGATGGTATGCATATCATTGTTTGAACCATGTATTCTTAAGTGTAAACAATCCTGAGGAAGGAAATACATTTTCCGTAATACAGGTAAATACATAAACCTTTTCAATATCTGTCTTTACCTCAACAATACACGCAATTTATATTAACAGATACTATTACGCAGGTTCATTAAACAATACCATACTTACACAAAAACCATTTTTAACATTTTTGGCACCCTGGGCGATTAAAGATATGACGTCACCAGAATATCAATGAATTGACAGATTTATCCACAGAAAGGACATGAAATACATGTCAGTCAAATGAATAAAATATGTATAATTATCAGTTTCAGTTTAATATATTTTGTGACATTATTGTACGGTATGAAGAACGAAGCAGAAAATATGTATTGAAAATTTAATACTAGTATGATAATTACCTATAACCAAACGCATTGATTCTCTCTGGCTGTAGCTAAATGTAAAAGTACTTATCGATATGCGCGTGCATATTAAATTTCTATAATTTTTGGACCCCTGGAGTTTGGGAAAAAGTCACAGCTTCTGAAAACGTGTAAAGGTGACCCATGACCCAAGTGTAAATATATTTCTCCCTTGGTGCGACTCTCTCGATGATCGTTCAATGAAAATCGTAGAGCACCACTTCTTCGTATTTCCAATGGAGACGTTTTCAGTTCAGCGACTTAGTAGAAGAGTTTTTACGCAGAAGTAGTGCTCTACGATTACCGCCAGAGTTGCAATGAGGAAAACGTACAGTAGCTACGGTCCTGCTTACTACTGTTGTCTACAAAGAAATTGTGTACAGTTTTAGAGAGGTTCAATCTTGTGAACGGCTATATGGGTTTTAATGAAATGGACGTCAATAAATAAATGGAGCTATAAAAATAAAATTCTATTGTTATTATGTGATTTAGTGAAGTTTGGTAGTTTCAATAATCTTTAAAATTTCTCCCGACCATATCTAAATGTGCAAAGGTTTATAGAATTTAAGTTATCCCTTAAATTAATATTAAAAATCTGAGTCTCGAGGACGTGGTTAAGAACGAAAATGTTTTTTTTTTCTAAAACCAGAATGTGACCCAATCATCGGTTTTTACAAAATAATTATCCAATCTTCCTTCACATTTCAATAGTGCCAAAAATAGACATTTGTTGCACATTTCTGGGAAAACGTTTAGTATAAATTAGTGACAAAAAATGATTTTCCCTGCCATGAAAATTGGGAACTTTCCTTCGAGTCTAAATAATTTTTTTGTGGATAATGGTTTGTGATTTACTTGTCCTATGAAAACAAATGTACTCTCCCAGAACTTGGGTGAGGTAAGGTAATTTACTTTGATCAAATGCTTGTACACAAGTAATAACAAGCAACTAAATTTATTTGAACTCCATCGGCGGAAAATAGACACATTGTAAATATCTAATGTATTATATTAGTATATGAAATGTCAGAAAAAATATTGAAGACAAAGTAAAGTATGGTAAACTGCTGAATTTAAGAAAAAACATGAATGAAATATATTATTTTAAGTGACCCTGATTCAAATGTGTATTTTATGTTCCGTGGTAGTTTGTGTTTGTATCAAGAGTACTTCATCCCTTCAAGGAGCTCCAAAGCAACTCACCATTCCTAACGCTGACAAAAGAATGCTTTAAATCAAAGAAAATATTTGCTGATATTCTATAAATGTTCGTTATATTTCATTTCAGTTTTTGTAAAACAAAATAAATGTCATGAGTTGGAATTTAGAATATTTTTTAAAGTATGATTTCCATTCGATATATGAAAATAAAAGTTTTTGTTACTTCTATGAGTAAAATTCAACAAAGCAGATATTTACAACCTTGGCCAGACTGGATGAATAAAGATGATTGGTCGTTTTAGTCCATCAACTGCGTTACGGAGTTGTTATTCTGCCATACATTCATGAACGGAACAGTAAGATCTATGGAGCGGACGTATCCGATGTGAAACGCATTTGTGCTATATCAAACCGTTGAAACATTTTCTATTTCCATTTTATAGTTTAATACAGTCGTCATGACGACGAAACCTCATACGTACCCCATAAATTTTCTCACACAACGTGAGAGAGATACTGTGATATTACTGCGAGAAACTGAGATATTAAGAGAGAGAGAGAGAGAAAGAAAGAGAAGGTAAAATATAAAAAGAGAGAAAGAGAGAGAGAAGGGAAGAGAGAAGGAAAGAGAGAACGAGAGGAAGATTGAAGAGAGAGAATGAGGGAATGAGAGAAGAGGGAATAAAGGAAAGAGAGAGAGAGCTATGAGTGACTTACTGAGGGTTGTTGAGAGTGAGAGCTATGAGTGAGCTACTGTGAAGCTACTAAGACATTTTGTGTTGTGTTACCTTTATTGGGAGACTACTAGTAGAGGGAAATTTTCATATAGTTATGTTATGATCGGTACGCATGATTAATTTTTTTTTCATTACATATGTTAGATGAAGCCAAAAAAAAAAAGTTTTTTGCAAAATCGAACTGGAGCTTCGTGAGAAAAATGCATAAATGTGCATCAACGTTTTCTCTAATTTTCTTGAAAATCTTCCGATTTTTTCGTTATTTATTGCATTTTGTTGTGAGTGACATACAGTGAGACTACTGAGACTCTTGCGTTACCGAGGGAGTGCTGTTTTAGAGTTACTGTTAAACTGCTGAAAGTTACGGTGAGTTACTGAGAGAAATATTGTTGTGTGAGAGTTACTGATTGACTGCTGGAATTACTAAGAGTTATGTAAAAGTCATCAGGAACCGCTGATGATGACGAAATGTCGTTGAAAAAGCATTGTTGACTGAAGCTACTTCACAAATAAACTTTTTTCTGCGGTAATTGATAATGTCAGTTTACATTGCATTGAGCAAGTTGCCAGTGTAATGCAAGACAGTAAAACGTATTGATGTGAAATGCACGATTGCGGAAATATGTTACTCTTACAAAAGTGAGGCCGATCCTATGGGGCGGTAAAATGATTTCATACGTTTTCCATGATGGGCGGGCTCGTACGTTTTCTCTAAAAACATTGCATTCTGTTGTGCGTATTAAAAGCGTATCACTAGAACGTCACGGGTATGTTTCCGTTTCTTGGCTCATTCAGTGTGTTGTGATAAGCATAATAGTGAAGTCCATTTTGCTCGTTTGCCGTAGACACAAGAACTAGGTCACATTCCGATTGGAACGCCATGAAACGTTTCGTGAATGATGGCTCCCAGTGTCGCATCGGTAACGTATTTTCTTCCCATATCATACGATAATACCAACTCACCCACTTCATAGTACATGTAACATTGCATTCGTTCTTCGGTTCGAAATACGAGTCTGTAAACCAAAACCAAAGGAACATACACCCCTTCTGCCATCGCAGGATTTGAAAGTTTCTTGATAGGTTTGCGTATTCTAGTCGATTGTATTTCTCTCAAAGTAGGACCGACAGATGGTTCAAATAATATGTTCAGAGACCCTAATAGACTCAATATTTCAATAATTCCATGTGCGAGCTCAAGATTGAATACATTATTCTGATACTTACGATCCATCCATCAATCAATGTAAAAGCAATTGTAAATTTCTCGCCTACGAAGCAACGCAAAATATGAAAACATCGTAAGTGTATTCCTTATTTAGAATGCAGCAGAAGAATCATACTTGCGGGGAAAGTTCAGGTTCCCATTTTTGAGGAAATCTCTATCGACTGATGTTTGTACTATTTAGTATCAACATCTATGATATAAAGCATTTTAATTAGATCGAGTAAACAAGAGTAAAATATACGTTGACGTGTCCCCATCTCTTTGCATGAGAAAAATTTAAATATCAAATTCCCGCTCGTATGATACTATATGAGAGAATGGGGTCACGTATTTCTAAAAAAAACAAGCTTTTTGTTATTTTAAAACATGGAAAGCTATGCACAATGATAGGAATAATATGTGCATTAAATGCAACTTCATTTTAAAACATTATAAAAATAATATCACAGAACTATAAATCAATAAATGAAATTTAACAAAATTACGGGAAAAGGATGGGACTAAGGGAAAGCAAAAGTATTAGTTTTTTCTTATTCGCTCTATTGTAATTGACAACTTCTTTCACAACGCAAGTTCAAATTGTTTCTAAAACACATTATTCAAGCAGTAGAATGAGAAAAGGGAAAATTGAGTGGACTCTCGGTATTGCTATCAGCAAACATATATTTGCTTATCAGCGATTGGAGTAACGGGAAAAGAATTGAAAGCGTATAGCACATCTCTGAATAGTCAATTTGATTTTCAGGAAGTTAAATAATAATTTCTTCAGACTGAAAATTAGAAGAAAGTAAATCAAAATAATATATGAAATTTTATAATTTCTCCGTGAGGGCACTCAAACCGTGAGTTTTCCATTTGCCTACTATTCATTTATTTTCTACTAAACATATTACAATCGTATTTTAACTATGAAATTACAGAAACAATTTTTAAATAGTACAGTAAATTTAATGAAACAGTGGAATGATTGTTGTAAAAGAAACCTGATTTGAAATGCCACATAATTGTGCCGTAATGTGATTTGTTCTTAAAATTCGGCGTGAAACTGAATTTTTCCTACCGATAAATGAAGTAATAAAATGTAATATTTTATTTCAATTTTTTTAATAATACTCAGGAAATAAATCTCAGTAACATTAATTAGCTTTCATACTCAGTTATTACGTTGTAATATTTTAAAATGTTCTTTAATGTGGATACAAATTAACAAATTGCATTCTGACGTGTTAACTTCTTGTTGGCACATGGTTCTTGCAAGTTCTATCATTTTCAATCTATATTAGGCTATAATTCTTAATTTATAATAATAAAGATAAATTATAGATTGAAGAATCAATGCGTATTCATAATAAAAAAATCTACATTTATTTAATTAGAACGTTTTTATTTGTCATGAGTTTTCTACACCGGACAGTTATAGCCTGGAATCGTACAAGTACTTTAGCTAATCTGCTAGCATTCTCCACATAATCTTTGTTTTCAAATGATATTAATCTGCAAACAAATTTTGATTAAATGTAATGCATTAGGTTAATTAATCTGCTGATAATCTTCGGATAATCTTGGATTAAAATGATAATGAAACTGCCATTCAATTTTTGTGTAATATAGTGCAGCATATGTGTGGTAAATGAATCGATGATGTGTGGTGAGACACGTAAGGTACCATTCCAACATTTGTCTGTAACCGCATCTCGTATCCGGGAGAGTCGGAACCACGTCTTCCTCATTTGACCACGCACCGTGTCACTTGCAGCCACACCTGCAGACGCGTGCAGGTGAAAGGCAGAGGCAGTGGTGGCGGAAGCAAGCATACAGTGGTGCCGGTGCGTAAGTGGAGGAGAGGGTAGGGGGCGTGTATGGGTGCGGCGTCAAGTGTTTTCTCCTCTAACCTTGACCTCCAGACGGAGATACTTCGCCTTGCGGCGGGTGACGACGCCCTGCGATCCACGACTGCTGTCGGATGGGTGTGTGGGTGGTCCAAGGGCGGGTGTTACGGCGGACTTCACAGGTACTTGACAGCACAAATGCTTTGACTTGCTCGATTACCCACCGCGCCGTCACACGATGCATTATTCACGGAATGAGCTGCTGCTGTGTGATGCGTCAACTGAATGCGGTATGCGTGTTACAGTACACGTGTTTCTGTCTTTCAGCATCGGATTCCTTGCGTTTCTCTTTGAAAAAGAAAATGGGTAAACAAAAGGCATTTGATTCGGAACATGTGAGGGATCATAGCCAAACATCTGATTTTTTTCTTCTAACTGTCAGATGTCTAAAATTATGTCTGTGAAATGTGTTTTATAAACTGTTTGTTATTTTTTGTATATATATATATATATATATATATATATATATATATATATATATATATATATATATATATATATATACANATAAATTGTGATTCAGTTGTTTGAAGAAATCATCGGAGTTTAATGTGTCTTGCATTAGTGTCACATTAGAGAGAAAATAAACCCTACTACAGAAGTAAGTGTAATATTTAATAAATAAAATTGATATAATTTGATTTAGAGTTACTTATTTAGTTTATGTCTTATGTATAATGCGGAGATGTTTAGGCCATCAGGTCTGCTCTTCCACCCAGTTACACACGATTTGGACGAAGGAATTGGAAGGAGAGTTGTTGGGTGTCCGGGTAATTAGAGTGGAGTAAAGCAGGGAAATCCCAGCTAGAAACTTCAACCCATTCGTCCGAGAACGATTTGGTCGGTACGTTAAAAATGCTTTAACTACTACATTAACCCTGCTGTTTGAAGTCAATTAAGAAAGACTGGTGAAACTTCTATGTAAGATTTCCTACATGTAGTTCATAGTTCTCAGTTTGTCGCATTTTTCGACCTTCGCTGAGGACATGAAAACTATTCTAATTTCTCAGTAAAATTTTGGTGAAAAACAAAAGAACTTTGTTACATACACGTTGAGACATAATTTATCGTATCTATATTTCCTCGTAATATTGACAATAGTACATTTTTCATTTTCATTGTCCATTAAAGATTCTTCAATGTCATTTGTACTTGTTGATGCTTTCTCAGTCTTAAGTGATATTTTAAAGTGAAAGGAGCATTGATTAGAACAATTATTTAATATTTATTGACAAGTCATGGCGATGAATTAACAAGTGCTTGGACAAATGAAGCTCGTTAAGAGACGTGAGTAGAGAAATGATTTGAATCAAGATAGATCGCAGTATGGATTGAAGATTGAAGTCTAGATGAGATAAGAAAAGAGAAAGAAGAATGAGAAAGATGAATCGTAGGATGTACAATGCTTGAGGGGCAATGACATAGGAATGCAGGAGAAGACAATGTATCTTCTAGAAAAAAATACAGGAAATTTTTCTGCGGGTGATATTCAAATCGGGTCTTGTGAAGAGAATGGCGGAAATACTGATATGTCATTCATTTAGCATATATTGTATTTTGAAATACCTGTTTAAACGGATGATTTCAGTTTTTTAAAACTATTATGATTATGCTCATGATAATTCTATTTCATTATTAAAATTATTAATTATATCTTAAATGAAAATTGCATTCATTATTCCTTGAACAATTCTGTCACTTTGTATTATTAACCTAGTCCATGCAATTTACTATATACAAGCTTTGTTAGAGTCTGTCTGATTCAGCCCTTACCGGATATTTTCGTAATTGACACCTAATTCATAGAATTGACCAAATTCAAAAATTACACTGTACTTTTTCACATCTTTTCGTGGAACAGTTTGGGAGAAAAATTCATATACACGTATGTTTAGTTTAATATAATTTTCTTATTTGAATCACACCTTTCTTATTGACAATATTAAATATATTCAATTAACTTGGATGGACTGTTCACTATATTTATTGCTGTAATTGCGTTAACACGCAACGTTTCATTACTTGTTAATTATGTTGAGAGTTTATGGTTGCTTGGTATCTTCAGGTATTACCAATATTGATGACAATAATTAAACATAGCATGATAAAAACGGAAATATTTGTACAAAACATATTGTCAAAAGAACGAAAATACTACAAATAAGTTGCAAAATAGTTTTCGTGTCTGGACGTAAATTTAATCTCCCTATCCAAGGGTTGAAACTTTAGGTGTTAAGAAACTACCACCATAAATATTGTGAAAATTTCTTGCGAAGGACGTTAAATATATTTAATTCTCTAACAAGGCATCTCAGTGAGAAAAAAAATCAACGAGGTGCGTGATGTATGAAACGTAATGCTAGTCTTTGTTTATCACTTTTTAATTCAACTTAAATTTATGAATAAAGTCGTCAAACATAATATCTTTCACTATTCATGAAAAGAATACAGAAAAAAAGGAAGAAATATGACGCAACCTTGTTATTTGATGGTTTATAATTCCAGATTTAAAATAGACGTAAATCGCTCAGTTTTCTTGTTACATTACGGTGTGACATAGATATTCTAAAGCGATCCTCTTAAGATCTTTATTCGATCCTTTCTCATTTCCTTCGTCGTAGCTCTTTGGAAAGTGACACTACGGCGGCATACCTGGCGCGAGCTGACTGACATCTTCACCGACGCTCCAATTTACTCCTAATCCATCACAGTTGCCTACTAAAGCCCATTCATTGCCGTGGTTGAACTGGATTTTCTCTTCTCGTTTACATTGCGTGGCTGGGAATAGAAGCATGTGTGATTACAATAAACGCTGTTTCGCCTTTCATCCACTTTGTGATTGGATGCACGTGTAACATTTAGAACACGTTGAGATAAATTCATTGAGTGAAGGGGAATCATCAGCTTTGGAAGGTCAATCAACTGAAACTATTTATACATTAAAATAAAGTATGATAAACAACGAACTCCTCATTATTTCTTCTTTATGGAAGGCATTATTTGATCATACTCTTATTTCCTAGAATATTTTGGAATGTGTTTGTAAATGTTAGCACATTATTATTTACCTCAATAATGTTGTGATTAAAAATGATCGGAAAATATCGTTATTTAAAAGTAAATAGCACGGTTCCTGGCGATATTTAAAAATGTTCTTTAAACTTTTGAATATAAATTTTCGTAAAACATATCTTCTGAAAATTGCGTACCTATTTTTAATTCCTGACGTATACCGTTAATACATGCTCAACATATTTTATGAATGTTTTCAAAGAATCAGGATATCGGGTATGCTCTTCCACCTAACATTCAAGATTGTTGTTGGAGGAGGAGGAGGAATGGTTGCCGGGGATTGTGAAGGCTCTTAATTGATTTCTCCCTCCCACCTACCTATCTCCCTCTCTTTTTCTCTCTGAAAGAGGTAGGGAATGAAAAATACGATTATTCTACAGCACCTAAGAATGTAAAAACCGCGGTGAGCATTCACAACGATAAAATAATTTTACTTTTTTAAATGTGTCTGTTAGACTATTTTTTAGTTATAATTAGAACCAAATATACGAACCTTATGGAAAATATTTGTAATTTTTCTCACGTTTGTGAATAAATTATTTTATTTTCATTGATAATGTGACTACAAAACATAAATATACCAACAAATCACTTCTTTAGCAGATTTAAGAACTACTTTTTGACTTATGACCTCTCTTTACACTTTTGTTTATTCTCCATATAAATGTACGTATATTTTTAATATTAATCTTCGTATTTACTAAGTTCCGGAAAACCCATTCCACAATCGGTATGAGACAATGAATTCTTGTGTTTTAATGAGACGAAAATCCTTGATATTTTTATGGATATATAATTCTTTACCAGCCGTTTTACAGGTACACAAATATGGTTAACTTCTAATTCTATATGTCATGAACAACATAATTAAGGATATTGTAGGTTTCTCTCAGATAAGTTTTAAACTTCGTTCCAATGCTTTTTCGAAACTACTTTTCAAAGTGTATTTGCAAATAACGTTTTGTAAAAAAATTTCGCAATCAAACTCACGTAAAAAAATAGTTTAATGTAACTTTGAGGTAAACGAGGCGTCGTATACGTGTTCAAGAATTTTGCTGCAAACATACATGATTAGGAAATTGGACTTACCTAATAAACATATCCTCTTTTTACTATATAATTCATAAAAATACTGGTGTTATATAGAATGTAAATTTATCATTTTTCTCGCTTTGAAAATTTTGATCAATAACCCAATTCTCCGCAATTACGTGGATTGGGTACAAGTTCGAGATTTTCTGTCAATATCATTTTCCGGCCTCTTTGGCTACCGGGATACATAACATATTCCTTTTCCTGTAGCTTGAGTATACTTTGAAGTCAGTCTGGACGTCAGGAATGAAAAAAAAAACATCCTTGACCTAGCTGGGATTTGAACTGTGGTCATCCACACAGATAATGTTGCTTGCTTGCTTTGAAAATTTTTTTTGGAACCCGCAAAGACCAACGGAAGTATTACCAGTTAGGTACCCACAAACCCTTTTAGACCATACCTCTTAATTTTTTCTTGTCATAATTAAAGATAATCAATCAGGAATATTTTTAAAAACTCACGTAGCATTAGTTTTGAGGGAAGAGATTTGTCACGATTTTGTAGCTTAGTTTTATATTGTAGTAGATCAGGGAAAGGAATCATAAGAATTATTTCGTATATTAACTCATCCCTTTTTCAACATCACGCCATCTTGTTTCAGCAAATAGTGAACATTGAAAAATGTTTTGAGCCAATAGACACGAGCTTTCTAAACAAAAAGATAAGTTGTTCACACTCCAAACACTCTCTTTAGAGTAAACTGTTACGTCCTGCCATTGTTCCGAGAATTGGTGAGGAACTCTCAACTTACCTTGAAACATGTAAGTTGAAAAGTATGCCCGCATTACCACGAAAAGGAAACTCCATATGAAAAAGCATTCCTATCTAAGATCTAACGGAAGTTTGTGGGATTCCAGCACTCCATTAACCTGTGTGACGAATGTTCAGAATGAAAGAAAAAGATTGAATTCACCTCATCAACTTTCGCATGTATGAGGTCAGCATTTTAGTGGCGGACTGAGTACTTAAAATTGTTGTGGGTTTTATGATGGTAGATGAAAGTTTTTTTTTTGTATTAAACACGCTCATTTTCCAAGGTTTCCTTTCACGAAATGTAGACTTTAGGTACATTTAGTTATCAACAATCTTTGTTGGAATGCGTCCAAATATATAAAAACAGGCAATTGATATAAAATTAATCTCATGATGGTAAAGCAATCTTTCATACCATTTACATAATAACCAATTTTGAAGTACAATAAATATCAACCTTAAAAAATCCTCTACTTTGTCTACTAATTCTTCCTCGGTTGCGGTGAGTGGGATAGACTTCGCGTAGGAAAATTATCCGCGTTGACGTCGCGAGTTTGTGGTGTTGCTTCTCGATTGATGCTTTATGTTGCATATTTGCAGGGAAATCTCTGTTGTCGACTGGAATGTCATTTCAGTATTCTCATAATGAGTCAGAGGAAATGAGAAGTCTGTTTTCTAGTGATTTGATGTAATAATTGTTACATTTTCAAAAAGTCTGAGCACAATCTTTCAAAAAGGTCATATAATTACACTGTTCTTGAGTAAGTTTATGTAGCATTGCACCGATGTACATATTTAACATTTCCCTCAATATAGTGATGTTTTCCATTATAAGTGGATGTTAATGACTAATATGTTTTGGGAGTTACGTACATTATTTCTGTAGTCCCATCCTGGCCCGAGGTTTTCTCCGGTTCTCCTTCGAGTAGAGACTGATTTTCCATGGGTGTGAATGTCATTAATACATTTGTTTTATTAATCTCAAATTTATACTTAACATATTATCTACAATTCATTTTGAAGTAGTAAATGGGTAACAGTTTGGATTTATTGCATAATTTCTATAATAAATATTAAATCCTCTACTATCCTTGGACCATCTATCGGAATTGATGGGATGGTCCCTTGCTTGGTTCCGGAGAGTAACTTAGTTTATTATCCGTCATGTAATCATAATAAGTTACGTGAAAGTCCTTCACGTGTAATATGCTTTGCCAATTCACCGTCTAATTTGCGGATAACAGCGTCCATAAACAAAGGCTGCTGATATTGAGCGACGTGAGCTCCAAAGAAGTCGCGAATAAGAAAGTAAAGAAACATTTTTGTTTCGATAAAACACCCTTACCACCATATACGGAGCATGTAATATATAGTTAAACATTTCTTATTTTAAGTACTTCTATTATCTCTCATGGACAACCATGGGAGAAGGATCTGAAATAATTTTTAGGCCGAGCCCTTTATTATTGGTCTCGGCCTGAAATATTTTTGAGCCAAACCCTTTATTATTGGTCTCGGCCCGAAATAACTGTAGGCTGACCCGAAATGACTTTGGGCCGAACCCGAAACAACTTTAAGCCGGCCTGAAATAACTTTCGGTCGGTCCGAAATAACTTTGGGCCGGTCCAAAATGTAAGAACCCCTCTTGAGGTTGGCCCCAAGCATATGTAAATTATATTGTTGGTTATTATAATTTATATCAGGAGTGCGATACCCAATTAGTTTATTATGCTTAGTAAATTAGATTATCCTCCAGGTGGTCATACGCAGTTTGTAACTGTTTTTTTGACAATAAAGTTTATTTATTTATTTAATGAAATAAATATTATGCTCAAATAACATAAAAGATTAATTAAATAGATGTGCGATTAAGGTTTAATTATGAAGCAAATTAAGTTAATTAAGGAAAAAAAAGACCATAACAAAGTGTAATTAAAATTATTGATTGAATCTACGTAATAATGATGAAAAACGAAGTTGAAAAACGATAAATAATTAAATCTGTCAGAAAGAGCAGTGATTGCAGTATTAACAACTATTTTAACTGTAGTTAAAAATAGCTCAATACTCTCAAACAGGAACAGCAGAAGGATCAGAAATGCATGTTCCGAAATTTAAGGTTTCTTAAAGGATTCTCCAATTATATACGAAAATTTTTCTCAATACAAAATCAATTAAAATTGAAAAGTTAAACCCAGAAACATGTCTTTTTTAGCTCTTGTAAATATTCTCTTGTTTAAAAAAGTATCTTAAAATACCTTGTATTCGACGCACTAAGTATGATAAGTCAAAGAGTTAAAATAAGTATTGAAATATGTTCGTACAATTATTTACTATTTAGACCTAGCGATTGGGAAGAGAGGTCGAAGAGACGGAGAACGTGTTTATCCACTGATATGTTAAGCAAAATTTAGATGCGCCTGGGATCTATAGGTCATTAAAAATACGAATGAGCTCTTTTGCTTGTCCGTACTACTTAATCCACAAGATTTCGTATCATTCAAAGTTTACTCAGATCTTTTGAACAAGATTCGCACTTTTATTATCTCTGTATTCATGATTTTGGAAAAGATTTTTTTTTTT
>NNCF01126124.1:395395-407045 GCA_002313205.1 Laupala kohalensis
CACGCAAGCCTACAATAACGCGGGCCCTCCATTACTTCTAGCAGTGCCGCATAAATAGCGAAATTGGGTTCCCCTCATAGAAATGTCGTCTTTTTCGTATGAAAAGAATGGAATGATTACGCGAAAGTGGAACGGCAGTAGACCATTGTACATAGAAGATACAGTATTCATAAACTTACATTGCGGTGAACCATACTGTGGTCTCTTAAATTGTGGTGAACCATACTGCGAGGTAACAGATTAATGATCGGGTCGAACACTGGCCCCGTCTCCCATTTTCATTCAATATAACATTATTAATTTGATACAGCATATTACAAGAATGAGAAGACATAGTAAAAGATAAATAAAGAATATATTGAAAATTGATTTTTGTTAATGTCCTTAGTTGTCTTCATACTTCACCATTAGGCGTTTTGTACCTCCATACTGTCAACTAAAGTGTCCCGTTTATTCTGTCTTTGAAGTAGTCTTAGTACCATGGAGTAAGACCTGAACGAAAAGCGTGCAATGATTGAGAAGTTTCTTGTATGCGTGTAGGACCTCGCGGCCGCTTTCTGCGATGGAGGTCGTCTGTCCTCATGGCTGTGTGCCTGCCACGTGCTGAGGACGCGAGGTGTCGTTGAGAATGTGTGAAAAGGTGACACTCCATCAGGGTTTCCCTCACACGACTCGCACTTGCCAGAACACGCGGTTAGGTAGAATAACATGCGTCATGATGCTCCAAATCACAGGAACATTTGGATCATCGGTTGGAAATGTTATCCTCCTGGATAACTATAATTCTTGAATAAATTCTGTTAAATGGGATAAATATTTATTTTAATTACGAAGCAGTTATAATACTAATACTACTACTACTAATAATAATAAAAATAATAATGATATCCATAGTCCATTAGGAGCGTACGTCGTCTAAGAGTTTCTATCACCTGCTGCAGATTGCAGCCCACTCAATTTTTCCCCTAAGGGCGGTATTCGTAGTCGCATAATCGTTTGCCTTAAACAGATAATTAATGAAGAAATTATTATTCGTCAAGAGGTGATTATCTCTTGTATTTATAGTCGACAAATAATCATCTCTTTGCAAAGAGATGATTATGTCAAGGGATGATTATTCGACCGATTCACTAATTCGTTCAGTTCCATTCTCACATCGATTTACCTACTCTTTGACCAATGAACAGCGAATGTGTTTTTGCAAAAAACTGTAGTTTCGAGTTTTGCCTTTGAATGTGAGGAAGGTTTTAGTGAATATGATAACTAGTATTGAGAATAGTTTTGTCTTCTCAAATTTGGAAGTGAACTCGTTCCGTTGAGATTCACAAATGACTGGAACGGAAAGAATATATGAATACCTATAATTTTTTAAAGCAAAAGTCACCTACATGAATGGAAAAGCTACTGGATGTAGCTGCAAGTATTTGCAAGAAATAATGAAAAACGTTAGGTACCATTTTTCTTAACTAATATTTTAATAATTATTACTACTTCTGTTTGCTTGTTATGTCATTTCTAAATTGTTGAAATGGCACTGTATATTCCCTGTTTATTCAGAAAACATACTAGAATTTAAGGACAAAGTAGAATAATTCAATGGAAATTAGTTATTCAAATTCCAAAAACATGAAGATATGGGGACGGGATTGGAGCGTACTTATAAAATCGATGACAGTGTACTGATAATTCAATACTGGCATGCATCACAAGTATAAGCTATTATCATAGCTTTGTATTGGTTTATGTAATTAGTAAATGAGAGATTGAACTAAAGCCAATCTATGCTTGTTTTGGGCGACTGTGAATACGGAACCGTTCATCAACTGGGATATAATCAGTGATTCAAATAAACAAGTGATTATTTGCCACTGTAAATACCGCCCTAAGTCTGCGATAGTTCTTCATCGCTAACTGTTTCTGTCTCTTTTAGAATAAATAAATTCCTGATTTGTTTCTTAAGATCCCCTATTATAATTAAAACTCGGGAAGACAATTCTCGTTACAGACAGTAATAAATTTTATCGATGCCATAAATTCGTGAATTTTACATACATCCTAATCTTAATTATGAATTCATATTTAAAGTTCAGTATTCTCTGATTTGATATTTGGCATAGAAAATTATTTTATTTTAATTATTTTATAGAATCGACAACTGTTTTGCGGTGTATGTTTCGTAGTGCAAATTTCATATTTTTTCGGAGCTTTCTTGACTAATAATATTGGGTTCCCTGATCATTGTTGCTTTTCTAATCATCAATGCCACAGTAGAGACGATTGCAGCATTGACTTATACAACCGGATGATTAATTTTCTAAAAATGTCTAAAAGCAATTGGAATGACTAAAGATGAGAAATACAATAAGATAATTTATCACCCGAAAAAAGCGATCAACTTATTAATTTCGATGGGGTCAAAACGTAAAACAAACCGGAAGAGGATTGAGGTCTATGTAGTCGGCACACTCACCTTGTTATAAAATTAAAGAAACTATTCTATGATTTTGTGCTAATTATGAGCTACTTTTGCCCGCTAATGAATAATTTTGTGCTCATTCGGAAACCAGAAAAATATCGAAAACAAAAGTGGTGCAGGTACTGGCGGAACGTTCACCTAGCACCCCCACCTACTAAACCTTAAAACTACGGAGAAAACTCCTACGCTATAATTTTGTGTTAATTTTGTTCTCATTGTGTGCGCTATAAAATAACTCTTTACTTCGGAAAGCTGTAAAAATTCGAGTCGGCAAATTTGCACCCGGTCACAGTTTAACTTACATCCATTCGAACTTATCTACCAGCGGTGCGGAGGGTCATGAAGAGAATATATTTTAAAATATTTTGATTTTTCTTTAGTTAGAAACCCTCATTACTTATAGATTCAAAAAAATTGTGAATCTGACAATAAATATTCTAATTTTAATTTTTTTTCTGTGTTTAGATGTTACATATACCATTTTCTGCGTTATAAAATGGTACCTAGAAGAATTAATCAAGAAGATATTCGTCCACTAGCACTTGAAAAAACAAATTCCACCTATATTCTGCTATACAAGAGCAACAACCGGTCAAGAAGTTCATGGCTCTATTACTTATTCACTGAGTTGTTGAATGAGCAAATCAATCGGTCTGTTACAATGACGTAGTATGCACAAAAATTACAAAATTCTAAATTCAAAAGAAAACTCAAGTTCTTGTCTTTTAAATTTTATCACACACACACACACGCAAAGAATTGGGTCCTTTCAAAATGACGTAATAAATCCATCTTCTTCCCTTTAATAGTGAAACCAAAATTCAATTCTCCAAATGGTAGAGATATTTATAAAACAATATGAATATTTTTTTTTGTCGAAATGGGTGTTAGTATATTCTATACTATTGTCTCTATAATTGACAGCTATATTTCCTAGAAAGCTGGACACAAAAGAGACCGAAAATTTCAAAAACCGTCGCTGTGTTTAAGAAAATAGGAATCAACCAAATGACAAAGCGTGTATTTTCTATGTAGAGTAAGTAAAACAAAACATAAGTGAATGTGTGTTAGCTTTATATTATGTTTCACACCACTTTAACAAAATACATTATTCAAATCCATTCACTTTTTACGCAAAATTTTAACAGGTTTGAGCAAATGTTTAAAAAATAACAAAGAAAGATAAAAAAGGATCTCTCTCTCACAAGATAAGAGTATAAAACAACATGAACACAATGGGGTAAAATAATTTACAGGTAGCGTAGCGTAGCATTGGATCGTCAGAAAGATGAGAAATTCTGTATTCAAAGGAATATTAGAAAAACATTACTGTTCAACGGAGGAAAATCAAATAGATATCCTGCCACTGAGTCCTTGAACATACAGACCGATTTGAGAACAGCTTTTATACGCTAAGTCCATTTAAATTAATCTTTGTAGAATTCATTTTCTTGTACTGTAAGTACAATGATAAACAAACGAGAAAAAATTGATTTATATAAAAATAAATATAAGTACATATGGATTCATGGAAAATAGACTCAGAATCAAGACGGAATCAAACTAGTTATCCCCCTCCCCTTCTTATGTTCTGCCGACCACAACACTTACACAATGTATACCTAACGTCACTTTACCCTGTTTTAATTATTTATGTATTTTCCTGGAAAGTCAAGTCGAAGAATCAATGTTTGAGTCAATACCTGCCACCAATTATACGCTGCAAGGGAGAAAAATAACTGTTGCACGGGATCGACTGGTTAACCCGAGGCTGGTTAAGAAGGATTCTACTGTGTATCAAACACCGTGCGAGGCTCAGAAATGTAGTTTAGCAATCTGTTCGCATAATTAACAGAACAATCAAAATACTTTTATTAGTATTTTCAAAATTTTGAGGAAGTGGAGCACTGTGTGTAAATGAAGGCGGTACAAGGTTTCAGGAAATAGATTTCTATTCCCAATGCATTCAAAGTCAAATCTCGAGTTCGGTTCATATGCATAAATTTGTTCGTGATATCATGAAAATTCTTAACATACACACAGGGGTACAACATCGGACATCGACTAATTTTTTAGCGTACACAATGAGTACATAATTAGCACAAAATTATAGTGTAGTTGTTATCGTTATAGTTATTTTCTAATAGGTGAGGTTTCTAGGTGTACGTTCCGCCAGCACCCCCACTTTTGTTTTCAATTTTTTTTTCTGGTTTGCGAATGAGCACAAAATTATTTATTAGCGGACGAAATTAACACATAATTAGCACAATATTATACAATAATTTATTTTATTTTATAACAATGTGGGAGTGCCGACTACAGAGACCTAAAGGATTGGGCTAGAGATAATATGAACAACCATGCAAAAATATAAAATATTATTAAAATTCTGAATAATAAATTCTAGTAAATGTTATTTTTTTGTATTTGAATTATTTATTTTAAATCCTATGGCAATGGCAAAGTATACTTGATAAAAGTCAAATATTTCTCCTCGTTCTATTTTTTAATCTACGTATAAAATATTTAATGGTACTCTTGAAACTAACACTATTTACTCGTATTTATTAAAATAAATTACTTAGTTGGATTCCTAGACGTTATAGAAGATTAATTATAGAAAAAATGATATTTTGCTATCACATCAGTACTTAGTCTAATTTACTTCAAACTACTCCACTCTGGAATTTTTGTGACCTTAGAAAGAACAATATTAATATTTGAAATTTTTGGAAGATGTATTAAATAGTTTTGATATGATTAATGTCGGGAGTGTTACTCTCGTTGCTACGATTGTCGGAACCCCTCTGGTGATAGCGTTCTAGCTCCTCATCAAATTTCCCGGGTTCAATACCGGTGGAGTCAGAAAACAAAATCTAGCTTTTCACTTTATTGTCCTAGTTCATATAGCAGTAACTACTGAAAAGCGAACCCACCTCCCAATTTTTTCTTCAGTTCAGTTCATTTTTTTTGCGTCCTACAGTTTCTTTTGAAGTTGTGTCCCAGCATTTTGTGTCAAACTGTGTCAGGTACGTTACCAGTGTTAAAATATAGCCTATTCTGAGATTCGATCACCGTGATCTCTGGACCAGAAGCGCTACTGTTTTTACAGAGACTCGGTCGTCCTGGGAGTCAGTCTCTACGTTGGGGATTTGGGAATTTAATTATCTCACGCGGATATGAATCCATGCTTGAAACATGCTAAAATTAATTTTCTGACTAATGTTTTGTTAACTACGCATATTAAGTTCCCATAACTCTTATGTTCATAACAACAACAACAACAACAACAATAATAATAATAATAATAATAATAATAATAATAATAATAATAATAATAATAATGAGATTCTGGGACGGATCTAGTCGAAATTTTCACGGGGGTGCATTCCAAAATGACTTTTGAATTCATAATACCAGATCCGTAAGTTAAATTTAAAAAAGCTATAAACTTATCGTGGATTGGATGTCATTTTAGTGTCAATGATTCATGCCATGAAGCGAATATAAATATACTTCAATTTACTATGAAATAAATAGTATTAAATGAAAAAAGTTACAACCTACAATGGTGTTTCTTTTCATTTGGACTTCTTCTGAAATGTAGAGGAAACTGAAAGATAGTTAATTGGTAAAAAATATGTTGAGTGATCTTTAACTTCAGAGTGAAGACTAAAATACATGCATAAAAAGCAGAATAAGAAAGATTAATATTTGGAGTAATATCTTGATTATTGCTTACAATCTATGTCCAATCTCTGCATCAAATTAATGGTAAGTAATTATGATTAGAAATTTTTCGAATATGTTCACTCATGAAAAGAAAATCAAATTTCTGAATTAAACCTTCGGGGTAGAAATTGTTTCATTTTTTCGGGACGTGTCATGACCGTTATGGTCTCCTCCCTGGAGCCAGCACTGATTATATTAAAGGTGCAATCATCAATATATGTAAATTCTGACCGTAACTTTCCCAAATCATTTGTGTCTCTTATAACTCATGAACACCCTTTGTTTATGGTATTATGTCCATCAGAGCGACTATGCTTAAGTATTACCAAAAAATGTTTTAAATGATAGTTTGAACCATTCTCTCTATATTTCTGATGAATTTTTATACCCTTACGCAGGAAAACTTTGAATTAATTGACTTTAAATTATTATGGGTTTATAGGGAGAAACTTTCGCGGGGTTATAATTTTTTGATATTCTGTCAAATCAGATTTTTGGCTTAACATAGCCAAAAAACTACTAAAACATAGCAAATGTAAATAGGAACGCAATAACGTTAAGATTTTCATACCTCACGGGGCAATAATTTACAAAAAACTGCGGAAAATACTGTTCCAATGGAAATGGCAGCCGCATCACGTGACTGAAGACAATGCGATCCTTGTCAAAGAAGGAGTCAAACGACAGTCTAAATTAATTATCAAGTTTTAAAATCACAAAATAATTGTCCTCATCCAATTTAAGAATATCAGTAGAATTAATTATTAATTAATAAGAACTACTTATTAATTAATGGTGAATATTAACTACAGTAAATATTTCCAAGTTTTGTGAATAGTTGGTAACTCGACTTCACTCAACGTGGATATTATACCATAAAGTATGCAAGAGGAACCGGGGTGAAGGTATCTCTGCGAAAGTGCGAAATGTTCCCGGGATAAATTACAGCCTTTCTGAGCGTCACCCGGACGTGAAAATGCTGCTGAACCTCCTTAATTGCCACCCGACGCATCCCGCTCTTCCGCTGTTGCCACGACTCTTCTGTCGGAGCACTCTGCTGGCATAGTGGCGCACTACTATTAGTATAACTTTTTCCTTCAACGCTTTAGGCACGCACGCGGCTTGGCGACATTGGTTTGATTCTCTGGTAAAGCACAGATGATAGTGAATTTCATCATCTGATATGTCCATGGAGAAGATACAGGAGAACATTTACTTTGTAAGTACACCCTTCACCACGAAGAAGGACGCGATTTAAGATTCATCTCATTAAACAAAGTGTGCTATAACATGTACTACACTATACTGCACTACTCATAATAAAAACACTGCACATATGTCCGGATTTCTTTTCCACTCCGCAGATTTCTTTGGTTATCCCGAAAAAAGGGATTGGAAAATTGTTAAATCAGCAGCAATTATTTCACGGCAAAGGTCAATAGAAAACGGAAATTTAAGAAAGTGGAAAGATATGACGAGGACACTCATAATTTTTACTATTTCCTGTACAAACAGCTTTCAAAGGCTTTTCCTTCATTACTGCATGTTTGTATCTCGCTGAAAAATAACAGGTGACTCTTACTGGAGACATGTTTCCTTCTGACAATGACACGAATGCTACGTCTCAATTAAGCTTGAAATGATAGAGGTTATCTAATATTTTTTACTAACACGAATAATATATTAGCATCCATCTATTTTATTTTGAAATCGTGTGCTTATTACTGGTTGTCATTTCTGATTAATTAATGAGTGATATTGTTAAGTCTGTGCCCGCCACTGTCTCGTTTTATACGTAATCGACGTAACCTCTCAATTATCTAGGATAACCCCTGGGTGGTTGTGAAGAATAAATTATCATAGTCCCTCATCATATTAATTAATATTTGATACTTTTTATATTAAAATATTAATCCAACTTACCTCCTTCCAATTCCCTTACCAGTCAGGGTTAGGTGAAATAGAAGTTCTCATGACCTGAACCTCGCCATAAGAAATGAAATAAATAAAAATGAATACTTATTGCCAAATGAGTTTTTCGTTTTGTTAAAGTTCTTTTCGCTACTTTAGAAGCTCTTATTTTTATTTAATGATTTTGTAAATAATGTTTCTCGAAAATGTTGCTTTATTCCTTCATGCGTATTTATATTTTCAAATATTTTGTAACCTTTTTTCAATGACCTACGTATCACTTTCTTGTGAGTAAGAGATATTTATCAAATGTGTTAATGACTGTCGGCGGTAAATTGATGCATATCTCATTGAAAGGGATTCTAAATACAAGTTCATTAAATCTTACTGTTTTTACCTTGTGTTCTCAGGAGATACTGTAGTGAAGTTAAGCTTAAGGAAAGCAGCAAAACGATCATTAGAAAGTCAATGCATTTCCAATACAGCATGTTGCATTCAACTTAGCGGCCAACATCACGAAACAGAATCTTTACAAAAACATGTGAGACCTGGTTAATTTCAGACTACTTGAGAAAGCAAACACTTTTTTTCAGTGATAAATGGAAAATACATAAAATTGATCTCTTAAATAGGTATTTGCCAGCTCACTTTTCTTTGCACAATATTTGTGTGACATTCTTCATTCTTCTTAACTTAAATTAATTGAACGCATCCATTTGTATGTGTATTGGCAGTTATTTGCAGTGAATTATTGAAAACGAATTTGATAAGCAAAAATTGTACGTTAAACATTTAAGAAAACTTATTTTTTTAAAGAAAAAGAGCTATTCGTCTAAGACATATACTAAGACCACTCTACATAACTGGTACATATACAATTATATACAACTCCTCATAGAACTCTCCAGGAAATGAAAATTCTTTCGCCATTTTCATCTGGTTGTAGATGTTGCAACCACTTCCTCACTAGTCTAAACTTAAAAGTTAAAACGTCTTTTGGAGATAGAAAAGTTGTCAATGAAAACCATGATAATTTTCACAAATGTTGACATGTCCGTGAGATCTTAATTACGCTCGGGAAGATTTATAATACTCAAGAGATCTTTCGATAATGAGGCGCTTAACCTTCTGTGTGAACACGACTCGTTAAATAGTGTTAATTTCGTTGAACAAAAGAATGGTGAGCTTTGAAAATGATTACGGTTAGAAAACAACAGAAGCTGAAATTGAAGATGTTAACACTTTCTCGTATGGTGAGAAATTTTCGGGTAGTAAAAGAAAAAAAAGTTTTAAAATTCTTTTTACAGATTCGAAAAATTAGTTCGAAGTTTTGAAAATTGACAATTATTTAAGAAAATCCTCACAAATATTTCGTAAAAGTCCATTTTTTGGCCATTAATTTTGAACATGATACAGAATATATTTCACAAATATTTGGAGTGTTTCTCCTTGAGCCATTCTATTATAATTCTTAACCTCAGAATGAATTGGCATGTCTTCATACCTCGATAATTTATAACCACATATAATGCGCCGTGAAAATCAACAGATGTTTACATGAGCTAGGACATGGTGAAAAACCAACTACCATAAGAGGCATGTAATGAAGTACATGTGAAGTTTCTGTTCACAATTTAAGATTGCGGCCGTACTGCATTATCTGATGAATTCACTACCCCAAGAAGATTGGTAGAAGGATCATTACGAATCATTTTTTAAGTTTGGAAGAGAAGATGTTTCTGTGAGGTAAGTGGCTTGTGTTGAGAGTAATGTCATGTTTCTTGGAGCAAGTATGCACCTTCCAAAACGTATTTGACGAAATACAAGGAGATATCAGCTCCTTGAATGCGGTAAATATTTCTCCAAAACAGTCTCGTGAAAACTCAATGCAACAGGTCGCAAAATCTTTGCATGTGAAATCCGTCAAAAAACGAACGAATTTACCAATATTTCAGTAGAAAGATAAATAGATTTGTCAATAAATTTACTGTCAAAATTTACTGTATGACCACGTAGAGGACAATAAACTAATTTAATTTCCGGAAGCAAGCAAGGTACAATCTCACCAATCCCAAAATTTGACCTCAAATCACCTGAAACAATATCTAGTTTTGTAATTTCCGTGCCAAACTTAAGGTCAGGATTGTCAAGCTAAACACTGTGGCAACAAAGCTTTAATTTACAACCCATTTGAAAATTAAAGAAATATAATATAAATATAATCCTCATGCAGTTTTTGGATTTCCAGACAAATAACTGTTAGGTATAGCTCCATCCCCGGTAACTAAACACCTCTCCTTCCGAAAAACATCATCCTACACTTTTATAAGATTAAGTTGAAGAGCATACCTAATGGCCTTAACTTCGTCACATACGTAAGGCTCGAAAAAAAGAAACAAATATATTTGAATGACTGTATGGTTTACTAAGATATAAATATCCTCTCACCAAGTTATGTATTATTCTAGGGAAAAAATGAATTGGGCAAACTTGTTAAAATGATGAGGGCTTCAAAATTTTGTTCATAATTGCGTAAACTAACCAACCGTCTTCTTCAATTTATGATTCTTTATTGTTTGTTTTATTTTCTCTTGGGATAATGTATATTTGTATTATATATAATGTTGAATAATCAATTATTACGGTTATTATTATTATTATTATATCTATCATTTTCCCGTTTTCCTCACTTAAGTGAGATGTCTTGGTTACAATCTTTGAAATAAAACACTATGTATTACTCACACCCTTGCCCCTCCATCTATTATGTTGATATTGCTATCAATCATTTTTATTAAAATTTCTCAGTGTTCATTGACATTACGTGTTTTCTTAAGGATGAGTTGTTTGCTTTGGAAATAGAAGTAAGCACAATGCATGTGGTGTCGCAAAGATTTTCCAATGCATTTCGTGAGCCATTACTTTTGTGTGAATGTTTGTGTATTCCAATCGCACAGTACATTTGCGTAAGACTGCCTTGAACTGACTCCAATTCTCCTCTTCGTTTCATTCACGTACTGAATCCTGACTCATCCTTAGTCACTTTGTGAGACCTTCAAGTGCAAATACAGGTCACTACACTATTCTCACTTGAGAAATGTACGACAAATTTTTGGTCAGAGGATAACCTGAGAGGTAGCATGTGCATAAAATAAATTAATACGCTGCAAGTTTTTTTCTACAAAAGAAATGTATTATGAATTTTCATTTCGAAAAATATTAATTCACTCAAAAATAAATTTCACAAACTGAACATTTTAGAAGAATTTCACGAAAATAATAATATAAGTTTTTATCTGCATTTCATTTCTATAGTATTGTAGTGTAATATTGTGGGGTGTTTTGTGGGCGGTATAGCGAAATATATATTAACTGGTTTCTGTGGCTGGATCATCTTCATAATACCAATAAGGTCATCGTTCCATCAGCATTTATCATTAAATTGATTTATCATTCGCCTTGCCTGACTTACACGCGATTCGAAGAAAGAAACTTTTGCATCTACTACAATAAACGTCCATTATATATTCA
>NNCF01126124.1:407112-426379 GCA_002313205.1 Laupala kohalensis
ATACATACATACATACATATAATTCTCCCATAAAAGGTCGTAAATCATGTCATAGCAAAGTTCAAAATAGTCAACATAGGAACATAAATCGATTGATACAAAAGTTTAATATATATCAGACTTTATTTGAAATCCTGTTCATATCGTGTTCGCAGTATTTTTTTCTACCCCCACCCATCTTGCTTTGTAATAAATCCAGGGAATTTCCCTGGGAGTGAAAGTGGACGGAATGTGATGCCGTATAATTTGAAGCATAATTTCGTGCTGCAAAGAAGTCATGGAAATTTTACACACACTCCCGTGAATCATTTTTCACCTTAGGGGCGTGATGTAAGGTGTGAGGTAACATTATCAACAGATTTAATAAATCGTCTGAAATAGTTTCCAGAATTTCACACGTTAATGAAATGTATTTAAATGGCAACAATTCAAAGTTTAAATCGAACGAGTTAAATAAAATTTAATTTATTCTATACTATAAAGCGAGCCATCTTTATAATTCTTCTCTCGGAAACGAATCCCGATTTTGGTGATATGCACAGAATGGAGGGCCTTGGCATAAAAATCACATACAAAATCGTCTTTGTCTGCACTCTTCAAGGAAGAAACGGATGAACATTTCAATTCCATTCAATTCACTTCTTTTATATACTGTCAAGAGCTATTAATGGCCAAATACTAGGAGACAAATTGATAAAACTTTGAATTTTTTCTTTGACCTCTGTAATGGTAAATTTACCTGTGGTAATTTATGAGAGATTTTTGCAGGTCCATACCAATATGTTATGGAAATGTTTACCAGTGCAAAGTCACCAAATTACTGAAATAAGTAGGAATGTTGTTTTGAAAATAAATAAACAACGTAATCGATCACAAAATAATAAATTAGAGAAACGTTCTTGAGAGGAAAATTGAAAGAGAGATTGATAAAAGTATTTAGACTGTGTATTTTAGAAAGTATTTATTGAGATCTCTTAGTAACTTTAAGAATTGACTCCAGGAGTCTATTTTCAAATTTTGGTGATGGTCCTATATCGCATGTACGTATGTATGTATGTATGTGCGGGCACATATGCGTGTATTAAGAATATTGCTCCCATGATTACTCACGAACAAACTGATGCATCGAAACCAAACTTTGGATTTGACTTTGAAAGCATTGGGAATATAAACCTATTTCTGGACGGCTCATACCGACTTCGTTTACACCGACTGCATTTACTTCTGGTTTCTTAAAATTCAAAGTTTGGAAAATATGAATTTAAGCATTTTGATTGGTCAGTTAATTCTGCGTACGAATTGCTAAATCACATTCCTGTATATCGCAGCATTATCGAGATACAGCGAAAATTATTTACACAAAAATGAGTTGTCTTGGAGGTGTTGTTTTTTATATCTGCCTTTAAGTCTATTGCAAAGAGTTTATGGTAGAAGATATTTCATGCAATCTGTACTTGTATTTACAGATATTATGTTTAGGAGTGTACTATGTACAGTGATGATAAATATTTTGATACCAGTTTGTCTTTTAAATATGCCATACAGTTTAATAATTATATGATATTATAATTTGTTCTTGGTGGCTTATTTTTAATTTTTAGTGTAATGGATATTTAGTGCCTTGAGTTCTTTTTGTTATGAATTGTATTTGGAAAGTTGAGTTGGGCATACTCCAGATTTTTTTATTTGGAAACCGTGATCAGCTGTGATCTACTTTAAAAGGTTTTCTTTAATTCATAATGTATACAAGATAATGTACATGAAGAAGGTACATGAAGGAAATATAAATAGGTACACGAACAAGTACTAAAATACAAATACATTACATTATATAGAAGTGTACATAAGGCAGCAAGAACATTCGTGTGAGGACATCTAATGAGTCACCTCCAGATAATCTTTATAGTAATTGAAACTACTTTAATTTTGCAGAGGTTTTACTTTTGTTTGATCATTTTTGTAAGTTATGGATGTTTGGAATCGTTTTAAGGATGCCGGAATTTTATTCTATTATTTTCTCTAGTAGACTTACCTAAATTAATAGTTTGGGATGGAGGAGAGCTTGAAAGACTGGAGCAGAATGTCACGGCCAATTTACTAAGTTCTCTGTGGATCTGCTTATTGAATACGAACCAAAAATCCTTCTGTGCGCATCCTAAAATTTTGTTTTGAGGCAGCTGATAGAAATTGCAATTAGCATACACGCGTAATGCACGCGCGGGCAAAATGTTGGAATCATCTTTGGCCATCACCACTTTAAAATCTCAACATTTGAACATATTGTAACTTGGTAGAGGCCCTAAAATAATTGTTTTAAATCTGAATTATTTATGAAGGTTTATATTAAGACTAAAAAATAAATATGCCAAATCCAAAAATCAAAAGCATATATATTTTAATATCACTCTAATCACCAATGATATTTTTGCACGTTGACACACTTGCATTTGGACGGTATTTTTAATCAAAATTGTATGGGTGGCACTCTCTTTTTTTATGCAGTAAAATACGATGTTTATAAAAATTTTAGATTAAAATGATATTTTAGGGATTGACACCAAGCCTTGAAATGTTGAAACTTGAAAGCTCTAAAAGTCAAAATTACAAAATTTGATTTTTTAAGAATCACTCCAATATACACGACTTTTCAACTTGTCATCTTCGGCGGTTAATAATGAATAAACAACACACTTATTCATGACAAAAAGACAACTGCAGCGTAAAAAGTAAATGAATCAACAAAATGTATGCGTGTACTGGCATGGGACGTACAGAGTAACATTTCAAAAAATCTGGCGTGTGCCCCACTCAACCTTCCGATAACAATTCATAACACAAACCCATCGCACTGAACATCCTAGATAACACAAAAAATTTAAGAAAAAGGAAAAGAAAATCTTCAAAAAAGAAATAATAATAATATATTATAATTATTAAACAAGATTACATATTTGTAAGATTATTCGGTAGCAAAATATTTATCGTCACAGTAAATGATAACTTAAAAATAATAATAACATATTAAATGCATAATTATCTTCAACATTAATCTCTCTGGAATAGCCTTATTGGTAGATTAAAAGGTCCTGTTTTTTGCGTAATAAATTTTCGCAGTATCTCGAAAAGAGTGCGACGTACAGGAACGCAGTTTAGCAATCTGTACGCAGAATTAACTGACCAATAAAAATGCTTCCATGCATATTTTCAAAATTTTGAATATTAAGATATAGGAAGTGGAGCGTGGTGTGTAAATGAAGTCGGAATGAGCTGTCTAGAATTAGGTTTCTATTACCAAAGTATTCAAAGGCAAATCTCAAGTTTGGTTTCGATTCATCAATTATTAGGTAGTGAGTAATCGGGAGAACGAAATTCTTAACATACATACATACACACACACGTATATTGTACATTCACACATACGACATTGGACATCATAGCCAAAATTTGAAAATAGACTTTCCTGGAGCCATTTCGCAAAGATCCGAATAGATCTACAAACTTTTCTTACGACCAATTACAATACTTTCCTAACACACACTGTGCAATTCGAAAGTAAAAAGAGTACTGAAATCAGCACTCTAAAGTTGAATTTGTATTTGGTTGTTATAAGAATTGTTTCATGTTCTAGAATTGATAATACGTATGATAATAGTAAAATATTTGAACATTGCAGTGGCGTATAAATGTAAATATTCTTAAAACTACCATTATCGTGGCGCATACCCACATCCGATACCAGTGTCATCGTAAAAAATTACTTATAGGTATTCTAGTTTGCCCTTGAGTAGAAAGTGAACCATAAGACCCAAATACCAAACTTATTTAGCTTAGTCTTACTCTATTTTGATCAGTTATCGTTGCGGGTTTGTTTTGTGTTGTACGAAAAGATGGTTCAGACGTTTTTAAAGGAATACACTGTTACTTTGAGATTTTTGGGTACAATAACACCCAGTTTCGACGTTTGTTGGAAAAATTCTTGTGTATAACCTTTTTCAATTTTAAATGTTTTACTGGTCCAAAGAGACGATGTTGTTCTAAGTTATAAATTATGGTTTCCGATAAATATTTGCCGTAAAATTCCAAAATTGGTCTCGTGAGAAATATTGTCCAATCCAATATATTCGAGCAATTTGTTTGTTTGTTTATATCTCGGTTTCATACAAAACTTCTGGCAACTGAATTCGTTCGTGATATTCAGCAAAAACTCGATAAAACTCATTCTTTACAAAACGGAATTTCAAACAATTCTTTCTTAGGCAGTTTCTTCAACATTCTATCAACATTTCAATCCTTATAACTACTCCTCTGCTTTAACGAATGAGTCAGATATTCAGGACAACAAATATTTTCACTTCTTTTTATCCATTTTATATTGTAATAAGTATCTGTAAAATGGTTTTTGGTTATACGATGTATCAATTGTTATTATGTTGTGTATATTAATTATGTAGCCCCATCCTGGCCCGGGTTTTTCTCCGGTTTTCCTTCGGATAGAGGTGGATTTTTTAAATACAGGTTCTCTGGACTCTTGCCTAGGGGCGGCGTCTATTTAAACAATAAATCTCGAATTTAGTGTTATTTTAATACTTATGATTCAAAAAAATTCTTTTTTCCAAATAATCAATGGTTTCATAACAATTCGTTCTTGTAAAATATATTTTTGTGTTAAATTACAAATTTGTTGATATTCTATGAGTTTGCTGAAATTTTTAAATCCTCCTCTGCCTTAGGGCCCTTGATGAGAATTGATGGGATGGTCCCTAACTTGCTTCCGGAGTGTAAATTATTGTCATCCTCGCGGTCATACGCAGTTTGTGCTGCTTTTTTGGCAATACATTTATTTATTTATATATAATGAAGGAAAACAAAAGTAACCAACCAACTATAATTAAAAGGAAATTCCTCTTCAAAAACACTGGCTTGATTTGTGATATTTGAGATCCGTGCGCTTTGCACATGTCACTTGTTGTGCATGGCGTAACCACCCAGCGCGAAGCTTCCTGGCATTGCGCAGAGTGATTGATAGGTGAGAGCGACGAAACCTAGGCCTATTATCGCAATTAATCCTCATTAGTCGAGAGGATGCGATGGCAAGAGGTTTTGCACTTGATCTTCCGTGTCGACATGCGCCCACTTCTCACTAAAAAGGCTTTTAACCCTACGATTCATTATGATACTGCAGAGATTTATAAGGAAGATTAAATTGGAATGTGGATATTACCTAAGAGTTTCTCACGAAAGGTATTTATTGCAACAGTGATGACAAATTTTCCTCGTATCAATTATATAATTATTTTGTGTGTCATTTTCTGTAAACTGAATCTCTTACATTCTTTTATGATCATCATATGCGAATTATTTTTTATCATAGCAGCTTTGGAAAATCTCCAATTAAAAAATATTTATTGAGCAATATTTTTCCAAACATAGATTTAATAGGTTTCACTTCCATACGTTTATACTCAAATCTTACATCAATCCTTTTTCAGACAGACGTGTAGTTCCAAATTTGATCGACATTTTTATTTGAAGAAGTGTTCCAGACTGTGAACGGCATGGTAGAGTACATTAGAAATTCATTGAAATAGAAATTTTTCCAAGAAAATATTCATGTCACAATAAATGTTAGGTATAACATTTTAGTCCCGATCGATAATGATGGGGAAAAGGGTTACTCGTATGTTTGGCATGAGTTTTTGGAGGCCCAAATAAAATAAACACAAAAAAGGGTTTGAATACCGTGTTTTAGATTGAGTAAAAATATGACACTAGTTTTGTTAAATTAAAAGCTCATGCATTACATATTTTATTTCGATAAATGAATTTTAGAGTATATTTAATTCAAATTTACGTCTTTACAGTTTTTGGTGACTCCTTGAGGCGCCCTTGTGGACGAGGTTTGAGGTGAGCCACACCTTTGTGTCCCACCTGGGATATACGTACAATAAATAATCGATGACTCATTACTTAAGCAATGTTACTCTTATAAATTTTTTCAACACACTCCGCAAAGTGCCATCAGAAAGCACGAGGCTTTGGAAAAACAAGTAACGTCCTCTGACGGCTAGGAATAGAACTCCAAAGGAATGGAATAGAAGTCCTCGTGTGCGTAGAAACCAGGTGTTAGCTCTTGGTAGTCAGTAGAGGTCAGTTGCCTTTGTTCAAGCATGTAACTAGGCAAGCAATCCATCGCACTATTGGGTTGGAGCAAGTAATAATTGCTAGGAACAGATCTGGTCGGACATATTACCACTAATCAAGTAAGCATTATGGATTTCACAGCTCAAGTGAGTTCACAAATCACCATTAAAGTTACCTACGGGAACACTGAAGAAACTTGTCGTGTAATGTATTCTTTTAATTTTTATCGTTTTACGTGTTAATATAATTTTATTTTTTTCCACACGTATCATTCAACCGGAGGAAAATTATATCCTAATTACATTGCACTGCTTTCCATTACTAATACTTGAATTTGTGAATACTTACCGTGTAATTAAACGTGATAAGTTGAGTACAGTACAGTCATTTTGTAAATATTATTATCATCAGCATTTATTCATATATTTTGCTCTGTACTGGTACGAAAAAATATACTGTAGTCGCAGCAAGAAAATTTGGGACGCTTTTTACAAGCCCTTATATTTAAATTCAATCCCAGCATCACATCAACGAGTAGGACAGCGACTTAGGTCTCTGACATTGCCTTGAAGAAGGACACAGCATCATGGTCGAAACGTTGGTAGTTTTATCTACTAAGACTCGGTTTGTCCCGGACAAACAGGTTCTTACTAACTCCGGCTGCGGAAACCTACGTTTATAAATCAACGAGTGGTTGTCAATATCTATTGAAATATATTGTATCAAAACTTAAAGCGTCTTTAATATTTTTTCAGACTAATTACTTTTTATGTTCCCGTTGCGCTTTATTAAACTTTGGTGTGGCGAGTGAAGGGCCTAATATTTTCACTTTACTAACTATTTTTCTCCATTGCACGTCAGTGTTTCGTCCCCGGTACATCAACGCCATCTGTTCGCGGGAGATGAAGATTCGTGTTAACTAACAGATGTGCGCTGCACTCTACCGACGACTTACTGAAACTCACGCAGCATACCTTTGATCCGTCTTCCTCTCCTTTTGTTTAGCAAAATATTTCGCGTCTATTGCTGTTTGACGACATGTGTTACAAGGAAGGTAATTCGAAAATGAATTACCCACTAATATACAAAGTATATTTCAGGTCAAACAGACGTGTCGGTTTCAATTGAATATTTCAGAAAAAGATAGTTGTGCAGGATTATTATTGCACACAAAACGAACTGTTGTGCTCCTGACCCACTAATATCGTATAAGTATTGAGACAAAGAAACATAATGATGATGATTATTATTATTTTACGTTTAAGTGCACCAAATGATGTCCTTTTTTGGTAGATTGGTTCGAAACCACTGTTACTGTTTGACGATTTCCATGTTGTCGGGTACGCGAGACATCGGTTCGTTCATTGAATAGTTCCATAAATTCGGATCCAAGGAGCGTATAAATTGAAAGACGTATTTTATTCATTTACTAACGGAGTACCCTCGGCTCCTCTTATTTGAATGTTTGTACACAAACAGGTATTTGAGATCAAACACTATAACAATAATAAATTTATTGTCTAAAAAAGCAGTTACTAACTGCGTATGACCACGTTGAGGACAATAAACTAATTTAGTCTCCGGAAGCAAGCAAGGGACTCTCCCATCAATTCCAACCAAGGACCCTAAGGCAGAGACGGATTTAACGTTTCAGCACACTCCTAACAGTAAAAATATTTCAAATACAATAAAAATATAAGTGACTATCCTATGCGTGCGTGTTATAAATTCTTCTTTGTTTTGGGTAAACATGACATAATCTGGGATAACTCAGGAAATGATGAGACATGCTTTAATTGTTTGATTCAGAAATCGCTGTCTTCAAGAAACTCCGCTGCTTATTCGTTTATTATTATTATTATTATTATTATTATTATTATTGGGTCCATCACCAGAAGGTGACCCCCTAAAATGATCGATGGTGGGTCTGAGTGCCGTGATCAGTGAACGTGGCGTGATGTCTCCACATTTCATTTATCGATGTCTCAGAGTCATCGCCATTGCTTACATCAATGTGTTGAATAGGGCTGAGAATCAGTGGCGGATTCGGTGGGGGGGGGGGGGGGGGGGCACAGCACGTACGCTCGATGTTTTCGGACCTTCATTGACTGCGCTGAATGGAAGCTTCAAGACGACTTAATGAAATCTGCGTAAAAAAGACGACATCATAGGTCAAACAAGCGAGTCACTGTGTTTTTATAGATTTCCTCTCCCGCGTGGAAACATGAGTATATGACTGCGATATTTCACTGTTTCTAGCATACTCGCACTCCAGCGAGATTCCGAGCGACTCATCTAATTGAAAGTTACCTAGATGAAATTCACAATAGAAAGATATTTGAAAAAGTGTAAATCATGAATGGAAGAAAGTAATATTTTGTTATTGGAATGATGAAACCCTGTCAGTGCAATAAATTAATGATGGAAATGTTTTATTGGTGCTCTTATAAAATGTGTTATAATATTATTGTACGATTCATGAATGATTGGGAAAATTAATGATTATGACATATCGACTATTTGACTAAAAGAGTTTTCCATTGAAAACCTAACTTTTCGAGTGTATTCGCGGGATTATTTTTCTGTGCCCGCGCATTTTAAAATAGTTGATTTTTCAAAATTTCCGGTGGAGGGACCCACATACCCTGGTAATTCTCTCATGGACCCCTCTAAAAATCAAATCCTGAGTCAGCCCTTTCTGAGAATCCCTGGATTACTGCTGCAGTACGTGTCAAGCCGTATGATTTTTCCGTAACACTAGCCCAAAAGTGAAATGACTTAATGAAATAACTATTTTTGGGTTTTATTAGTTTATTATGTTATTTATTGTTATTATTATTAATAATAATTTTTATTATTATCTATTAAATACCGTTCCGTTAATATCGTAACACGCTGTGAACTATTTTTATTATCATTATTTTTTACTCAATGCATTCCAGAGAAACTATTAATTCTTTCGGGAAACTTTAATTAGTTATTTTTCTAGTAAGTATTGCATCAATGTATTCATTGTAGGCCTGATCATGATGTGTAGTTTGTGTAGGTTTGAAGAGTGTGAATAATAAATAAGCAGTTATAAACAGTGATATTTCATTTAAATAATGCGATCTATCCAAATTAGAGCTAATAAAATCTTAAAACCATGTAACATTTAAAGTGATTGGAATGCTTCCAGACCGCCTCCACTGACAAGGAAGAGTTACTTATTCGCAAGAATGGTAATTCTATTCATTAGAACCTCTCATTTGACATTCTTTACACCCCTTATAATGTGTTAAGCAGCTTGAGTGTTCCAACGAAACTCAATGTCGCATTATCGAATCAAAAACACGAAATTGTGAGAAATATAAAAGATTAAATTAGAATCGGAAAAATAATAAAATAGAACAATAAGTTGCTTTCTCAAGTTTCAAGCCGGTTTGATTTTCTTTCCGTGTTTTGCGATGTTCAGCGTTCAACGTACTTTGCTGTATTCCTGTGTCTTAGCTACTCGTCAGCTAAGTTAGTTACTTAACCATAGTTCTTATTTCAAAAGAGTTTCTGCTGCCAACAGATGTTGTTACGAAGTATATGTTCGACGTTGAAGCACCACAAAAAGAAAACGAATTGAATAACGTCGACGGAGCTACAGTATGGATCCAGTACTGAATCAATCCGTCGTTGTAATTGAAATTTAACCCGTAGAGAACAGATTAAAGCCAGAGGCAAAATTCATATTCGTGCCTGGAAAATGATGTTGCAAATTGGACCACTTTTAAAAGGATGAAAAATTTTATCACCTCGATTGTTTGCGTTATAATTCCTTCATATTTGATAATATTTCTGCTATGACGTGAGGTATAATAGAGTTTATATACTATTGTTATTTTTTCACTTCTGTTTTTTACTGAAGTTTCTTGAGCATATTTGCGGTGATAAGAAGGTCTAATGCGAGGTTTTTAACTCATTTTGACGCGTCATTTTCTGAACCAGAAAAGAAAAAGTAGCATCGATCGCAATTTCGAAAAATAATAAGCCTCTTCAATGAAAAAGCAAATTGCATTTTTATTTTACTGCGTCATAATTTCAAATTCCTACCTCTAGTAGCATTTTCTCAACGATAATGAATGGGTAAGTGAATACCAAGTCAACCAGTCACTCAGAAATGTTTGTTAAATAGATACTTCTGAGACTTTGGCATACTTCTAAATGTGATATGGTAACTTCTAACACTGATGTAAAGGTTTGCCAAATGGAATTTTCAGCTCCGGAGGGGAGAAACTGTTGAAACATGCCAACATGCGTGTTTCGATTCACTTGAAGACACTTTTCACTACATGAGAGCTCCGGGATTATCCCGTCCCATACCGAAGTTGGGAGTTCAGACTAATTAAAATTCTTAGTGAGCTTTCCTTTTGTTTGCCTGGGAAGAACTTATTATTTTTATTCTGGATGCTAGTTATAATTTTAGTTTCTATGTGGATGGAGGGTGTATAAAAGTACTGAATCATGAACACTCTTGTCGTTGCGTGAGTGTTTCAAAACAAAGAAGGATGAAATTTCACTCGTCTTGTTTGAAACTTCTTTTTGTCGAAAATTACTAAAACTTAGAAATCTTTGTAAAAATCCTGCGGATTCCTTAAAATATCGACAAGTAGTTTATCATCACACACAATCATGAATGACACAACGTTACACAACAATAGCAATCAATCTCATTATGCCGACCACCTACGCCTTTTTACCCACTCTTTCAACATTGATCAAAACGTCCACATCCTTGAAATAGAAAACACCTTCAGAAAAAGATTAATCGTAGAAAATTTCAACATACATAAATTATTACAACAGAATGTCCCACTCTGCAATGAACATATAAACAACCTTTCTCTTTTGTCCCTTCTCCTTGAATAACCAATTTACTGGCAGGACATTCCCGGTCTGTACTCTAACTGAAACCTTCCTTCCGCCCCTACTTACCAATGGATCTTAAATAGCGTCACGTCGAACCCTTCGGCACATTTGCCCTTTGATACTTGGCATTGTCAGGTACGTTTAACTTACATATTTATATTTTCATTTTTGTAGCTTTTATCTCTTATTAACAGATTCATTCTACATTAATTTGTTGCTGTTTCCAATTCACTTAAATACTTTATTATATTTTAATTAATTTCAAAATTTTTATAATTTTAACAAATTTCAAATTTTTATAATTTTAACAAATTTCAAATATTTATAAACTTACCGATAAATTCCTGTTCTTTGCATACTTACATATTGTTTATATTTTTTGTATTTTATTTTATTTTAGACTGAAGATGATATCTGAATAAATATTTTACTAGTAGACAACACATTTTTCATTTATTCTTAAAAATGAATACTAATATCGCCTCACCGATATCCAACAATCATGAATATTAGTGTTTATCAAGAAATTAAATACAATATTGTTTATTTACGATACATCCGTAAATGATTGCATTGGCATTATTGCAATACAACAAAAATATCAATTTTTATAACTTTTTGTGTTTGACTTGTTACCAAATGTTTATTTTTCATTTTTAATATCATTGTTTCATTTTTGGTTTCATTTTTGATATCTACTCAGTCGCTTTATTATTTATCTGAGGAATATGTTGTTGTAGAGTATTATGTGAGTTGTCCACCAATTAAATAGAGCTCTAATTTGCAAAGGATTTAGGTTGAGACAATTCTTTTGTTTTCTCAGATCTCGTGACGTTTGTTATGCCCCTTAGTTTTGTCGCCTACTCGTCAATAAGCGTACATCCGCTTCCGCAATAATCAAAATTTCAATATACTAAAAACTTGTATTCTTACTTTTTTTCCCACAAAAACACCGCTGCGGAAACTAATGACCCACAGCGAAGATTAAAAAAAATTCGAAACGCAGACAATTAAAATTAAAGAACGCAATTTGTATTACAAATCCTTTTATCGAATAAAGATTTGCGGAACAATTAAAGCTGAGTTATCTTAAATCCATGGCGTTCTCTACCAAGATAGAAATGTCACCCATGTCGTCATGTAAACCATCCAAGGCCTATGAAATACGCTCCGAGTCATGTAACTTTACCAAAAATAATGCAATTTGGCTGCTAACACAAATTACTAACTTATGTGAATTTAAGTTATATCTGAATAAACAATCATAGTAGTCACAAAAGCGACTATTTGCCATCAATATTACAAGTTAATAATACAAAATACGCCGCGAGAGCAAGTGAATTGAACTGATAGCAGATGTTGGTGATGGATTTAAGTTTGAATAGATAGGAATGTACGGCCAACATAATGCGAATTAGACTTATCATTACCCTTATGGACGATGGTGAAGTAAAAGCTTTGGCTACGCAATATACAAGCCCTATTCCAACATCTAGAAGTTGGACCGACAATAAATGAAATAATAATTTAGTTCGGATGATTTGTAAATCTCACCCCCGAAACTCTTGTAAAACTTTATTCAAGAAATTAAATATCTTAACACTTCCCTGCATTTATATTTATGAAACGGTCGTGTTTGTTAAGTCCGAATTACTGAAGTGCCACCCTTGCTTTATACGAAACAGTCTCGTTCACGAACACAATACTCGCAATAGTAATAATATTCATCGCCCTAGAGTGTCAAACACTCTTTGCCAAAAAGGACTGTATCATTCGGGAATCGTTCTATATAATTCCCTGCCCAACAATATAAAAGATTTTATGAAATTGAATATCTTCATATCCGCGGTTAAAAACTACCTCCTGCACCAGTGCTTCTACACTGTAAAAGAATTTATTAATTTTAATAAAAGTTAAATCCGTCTTGTNTCCTGTAGTACTTTTTAAATAAGTTAAAACAATTTCAAAAACTATTTTCTTGCATGTTTGTGTTGTCTTATGGTTGATATTAATTTAGTTTTATGTGTACTCAACTTTGACACGGTTGTGTCAGGTGATCAAATAATAACAAATTATAACAATAAACATAACTACAAACCAACTGAACATGAGATTAATCATAAAATTTATATTTAATATGTACAGAAAATATAAGTTCTTCCATAAAATATCGTAAGTCTTTCATTATTTATTTAATTACATTATAAAATGGACGTTAATTGTAGTAGAATAAGCAATCCATGTTATAATGTATAAATCATTAGCAAAACTATCACCATCCTTCGTATTTCCTGCGATCAATTAATTAAATCAAAGTATGGGTTTCAAAAAGCAATAGAATCGAGTTTGAACTTTCGATTCAGTTTTTTATATCTATCAAAATAGAAAACGTTATACATCAAATTTTGGCTTATTTATTTCTGTGATATGAGAAATGAGTTTATACATTTTTACTTGTCTCTGAGTATTTTCATTGTGGGTGGAAAATAAAAACACACTATTTTCTAACGTTTTAAAAGGAAGGGTTAGCTTTGAAATTTTATATTAGCGAAACTGTTAAGCCTAGAATATTGAAATGCTTACACAGTATTTCTGAAATAGCTATTTATAAGATGTAATAGTTTTAATATTGTATCTTTGATGAGAGAATTGTTCTTGTAATTCTTTTAAGACCTTGCAATCTTAAGATCGGCTAATCGTACAATCTTCCATTATACCTTAAAACTATCGTATTTAAAAATAAGATAAGAATAAACAATTAGCTTATTTGTTTTGGTTGAGGTTTTCTAACAGGTCGTTCTCCAACGTTGAACCGAAGTAACATGCGTTACACGTGTGCAACTTAGTCATGACGTAATTTTTCGACGTTGGCACGACTTTGACGACGTCGTAACTACTGAAAGTTTCTACGTTTATTTATTCCGATTTCAGATATTTTACTGATTCAGTTTTACCGACGATAGTGCCACCTTAGGGTCTTTTTCATTCTAGCACGGGAAATGCGCATCGAGAGTACACTGCAGCCGAAACCAAATGGAGCTTTCAGAATGTCCACCTACAAAATGCTTTCGTGCCGCGTATTTCTCGTTCGAATGTTAAAATTGTCCTATCCTGAATAAAATTTATTACTGAGTGAATCATCTTAACTTCACGTGCATGCAATGGCTAAAAACGAATGGACACCAGAGTTTTTTTCGAGTTTACAACTGACCAACATTTATTGAAAACTTAAAGAAAAAAAAGACACCTCGTGAAACGGATTTGCGTCGCATAATGCTACTTGAGTAATTTTCGTAGTCGTAAATCTATCCTTCATTGTTTCATTTTGAGATGTAAATCTCATTATTTTTCTATATTTGTATGTTCTTTTATTGAAATGGAATTAATTCAATTTTTTAAATTTAGTATAAACTGAAAACTTTTCCTTCCAATGATTCTTGAAAAAGAACACTAGAGAAATTTTTCACATATTGGAGAAAACATAGAATAATTTTATTTATATTTTCCTTTTCACATACATATCTGTACAGTTACACAAAATACAACTCAGTTGAGTGTGTAGTTATGACAAATATATACTAAGAATCACAGAAATTAGAATGTAATTACGCATTGTGCAGAAGAGAATCAGGGTAAAATCAAAGGGTCTTTTCATAGCGTGTTCACAAAATACATTCATTTGTTCATCACATAAATACCTCTTGTATTTTCTTATGTTTAACTATTTCTATTTGATTGTACAGTCAAAATTCTTGTACGTAGTGTTTTCGTACATTATTTGATATCAAATGTAAGCGTCATCTGAATAAGACAATTTCTAGGAAACATTCAGGTCCATCACAATTAGTTGATAAGTATTTGTTAGTCAGTGAGTGTTTAGGTGTACTGGGGCTCAGATGCAGTGCTAAACGCTCATTGGCTAATATTTTCATTGACATATTTTTCCTCAAAGCTCTTTTATCAGGTCGCGTGGTCCCCTACAAGGAGACCTCACACATTTATGTTTACAATCTCATAAGCAGTAACACATTTACAAGAACGTTGAATGAGCACAAACGATTCACAACACAAGACAAGTAATAACGTCGACGCAATTAATATCCCGTATACATTTCGTTTCTCATTTTACATTACTGTTCTAAAGTTTTGAGTTTAGTTTGTGGAATAATTGTGGATATATTTGCGTATAATACAACACATTTTCAGACGAAGATACGAAAACAATTCGAGAAGACTGTCACAGGTACACGACAAAAATCTTAACAGTATTCTCATATCGCAGTTCATGGGACATTGAAGACATTTGAACGTGGTTGTTCCTTCAAACTGATTCACAGAACTCCGAAGTCGTCTTGCTTTTTCTCACAAGCTTCGGAGTGTGAACACTATACCCTGATCACAACGTATTGAATTCCTTCTCGGAATGTGTAAATTTGACACGGATCTTTAAGTTCACAATTACTGCATGTTGAAGTTTAGATGATTTACATTTTTTCAGCTGTTTATTTATTCCGATTTCAGATATTTTACTGATACATTTACAGAATGACGATGCTACGGTGAAAATGTGAAATCATGATGACATCAAATACGCCAAAGATTGTTGATGTTATACCTTTTGTTAGGTATAACGATACCTTTTTGTTTATTTGTTTGTTAATGAACGTCATATACCGCCACAAATCACATTGTCTATTTAAGTAGGTCGGTTTTGTCTTTAATTTCGTTTCGTGATATTGATATTCCACCATCAGATTATCCGTCTCACGGTTACAGAAACTAAAACAAATGCACGAAATGACTGCTCTTGTTATTTAAACCAAAATGATACCGAATAGACGATATCCTTAGAATACTGCGCAATATTTCCTCATAGGAACGATGTACCTTTCAGCTCGTTACATAGTAATACGAGGGAGTACAATCTTTACCTTTCTTGCACATCTGTACTCCGGCTTAATTACAAAATTAACTTAAAGAATCATCGGGTATTACGCGGTGTATTGACCTGTCAGATTAAGAATTTAGAAGCCGAAACAATACGTCAAGCTATTATACATCAGCTATTACACACTGTGCTATTCGTGTCGTTTATTGTTAAACATCGTTTATGGCTAATAGTCTCACTGTAAAAAGTTTGTGCGACTTGAGGAGATCTTAAGCGAGGTTAAATTAACTCTAGTTTTTAAGTCTCAGCATTTTCAAGTCACATTTGGAAGAGCTTTGCAGACGGGATGTAGGGTTGTTAACAATAGAAAGTATTCTATAGGAATTGACTGAACACTCCATAAATTTTGTTCAATTACACTTCACAATTTTCACATTTTTCTCACTTTATAGTAAAAGCAGTATGATGATTATTTTCACAAGATTTCACACGTATCAACAGTATCCGCGTGATAATCTATCGTGAATAAATTTCTCACCAACACTGTACACACCAAATTCTTTTATTGAGTCCTTGAATATACACTTATCGTTAAAACACTCAGGAATCAATCACGCAGCATCCGTATCACACATTCATTCTTCTGATGATTTTCATTTTCCGTTAAATACGACCGCAGAAAATTTTCTGTTCACGAATCACATTTACACATATAACATTTATAGTTTCATGGAATAAAGTCACAGTATCTTAGCTTAACAAATCCAAGTGTAGAAACTGTAGCACCATTTCCTACAGCGAAATAACACGCTGTTTCTTTCCACTCTCCAGAAAGAAGGGTTGACGAGGAATATAAAAAACTCTGAATAATAAAAGATATGAGGGCTGTATACATTGACATTTATACACAATAACGACAATTTGAGTCATGACATCCGTAAAACATTTATATTGACAGTTCATTCTGATAAAGAATGACTAATAACACACAGTCACTAATATGTCAATCTCCACAAACTTGCATTAATATTTAGCATTGTTTTCAAATTAGTACATTTTTTTTCATAGAAATATACCGAAATGAAATGGAAACATTTCCTGATGAGGTCAATAAACTCACGAAGGTCCCAGATCGAAATATAGTGCGAGGATTTCATTTTGCTGGCGGAGTGAAGTCTGTTTTTATTGTAGTAACGAATGTGTTGTAGATGATAGTGTACACTAATCCCACATTATTTGGAGGAGAGTGATGAGCATAGTTAAGAGAAGATTGTCAAACGTTTCGTGAAATGAATTTTTGTGAATGACCTACAAGATTTATTTATCATGTTAATAGAATCATCAATCAAATGAGTTAAGGCGGCTCCAGACATTCGTCATTTTGCGAGTCTACAGCGACCGCTTGCCGAATAGCGAATAGTGTGGATGGGTTACTTGCTCTTTGCCGCGTCACGAACACCAGTGCTCGCCCTACCCGCAGCGTGTCGGGCCTATGAGCACATCAAAGGAAGTAAAGAAGTGGCGAGCATTTGCGAATGATACTCGTCACTCGGAATTCGTCATGTCTGGAGCCACCTTTAGGTAAAAATGGAATATTTATATTATTTTTAAGAGAACTTTTAAAAAGTTATGATTAAATTCCAGACAATTGTGTAAAACCGTACACCATTTTCAGTTGAGTCTCTTATAGTCAAATATTGTAAATTTAGAGAACACTGGGAGACATCTTAAAATGACGCCATTATCGTTCTACAGAAGGATGTAAATCGGTGAATCAAAAAATTACGCGAAAAGGGTGTTTAGTTAAATGTACAAATTCATTTATGTGTGACATTTTGTATTTCTTAAAGCAAGTTATAAAAAAATATTTGTTTGAAAATTGAAAAACAATATGTTGATATGTTTATTACCGACGGTTTTATCGTGAAGGAGTCTAGGTATAGATGATAGGTATAGAAAATTACTCGAGAGTGAAAAATCAGGAAATTTCACTCAAAAGTTAATTAAATATATTCTCCCGTTTATATGTATTGGGACGACTCAATATGAAAAAAGATAGTGACTTAGATTTTGTTGCTATGCAAACTTATCATAAAAAAGAACAAAGATAGATTTTAAGAGCCTAGATTAACGAGGAAATATGTCGTATGTAAAACGTAGACATTTTATGATCGCTTAAATAATTGTGGTTCAATTTTCAGTATTCTCTGATATGAATGCATAAATAATTCGTAAATAAACCATTATATGAAGGACAATTTAACAATTTTTTTTGTTTCTTTTTTAGGTGTCAAATTTTACTATACATTTCTATTAAAATAAACTTGAGAAAAAAAGTTTACTGGAAATTAAATAAATCACATTATTTATTTTATGTTGCTTTAAATATGTTGCAAATTAATCGTATTTATGTTTATGGTAATATACTGACATTTCTTTGAAACGTTTTTACAATCTTTAAAAACTGAAAAAATACTTTCCATTTTTGAATTGTGTTTTAATGATAGTGTCATTTCTCGAAGAAATCTACCTCGCATGTATAACAATAGAAAAGTCGAATTAGAAACGTCATCCATAGTACTCTTTTGCAGGAACATAGACGTAAGGATTCGTAATTCGAATCGTATTAGAATTCAAAACAAAAACGTCGACTCTAGAACACGAAGCGTGTTATGTACGTGGAAGCCTCACATATCCACTCAGAGCACAGTTTCGTTCGTGCAAGTGCGAGGTCCGTTCACGAGCGAATACTTGGACGAACTTCCGTTTCGTTTCGCTGCCACTGAGCCGCGCACAAACAATTCCTTGAAGGTCTCGCGAAACTGCCGCGACATGCCGCAGTAGATGGCGAAGTTGATGGGGTACGAAGCGATGATGAAGAAGTTGGTGAAGAGGATGAGAACGTTGGCGATATGGTAGTCGAGGATCTCGGTGATGGAGGAGGAGATGATGTGCAAGACGGTGACGACGGCCAAGGGGATCTCCACAAGTAGGAAGGCGGTCACCACGGCGATCAACATGAGCGTGGTACAGTTGGCGTCCAACATCTTCTTGCATTCGGTGCGACGGTTCTCCTGCAACATTATACCAACAACAATTTGAGATAAATTTTTACTTTCCAATTACACAGAATGTATAAGGAAAAGAAAATGTATCGATCGAAAAGAAAAAAATTGAAATCTTTTCGAATCTTTACAAATTGGCTCCCGGGAGTCTATTTTCGAATTTTGGCGATAATGTCCAATGTTCTATGAGTGCGTATCTCTCTCTGTATATATATATATATATATATATATATATATATATATATATATATATATATATATATATATATATATATAT
>NNCF01126124.1:426415-443846 GCA_002313205.1 Laupala kohalensis
TTCGGTCAGGTGAAAATGGCGATGAGCTGGGAATCGAATTCATCTGGCCGAAAGTTATCACATATCTTCACGTGTAGGGTACACGGAAGAAATATATCCATGTTTCTGGAAAGCTCATTCCGATTTCATTTACTCATTGCGCTCCATTTCCGGTTTCTTAAAATTCAATATTTTGAAAATATGAATATGAGCATTTTGATTGTTGAATTAATTCTGCGCATAGATCGCTAAACCGCATTTCTATATGTCACATCGTTTTCGAGATACAGCGAAACAAATTACGCAAATAACGGTTATTACTTCCCAATTACACAGAATGTATAAGGGAAGTATTGTTATTGTTTGAAGAAAAAAATTGATATCTCTTCGGGTCTTAAGGAATTCCCTCCTGGGGAGTCAATTTTCTAATTTTCTAAACTTGTGGACGTCTTTTTAGTTCAGCCAGTAAGGCAGTTTAAGGTGGAAGATAATTCGTGCAATCTGTACTTGAATGTACAGATATGATGTTTGGGACTGTATAATATACGGTTGTGAGGATAAATATATTGGAACCGATTAACATTTTAAATATGTAATCTCGTTTGAAAATAAAAATACATAATGATTAATTGTTTTGAAGGATTTTTCGGTTTTGTTATATTTTTATTGCTAATTAGTTTGTTTAGTGAAATGAGCTTTTTTATGAATATTGATTAGAAAGTTGAATGGCGTACACTCCAGATTTCTGTTCTTTATGATATTCTATCATGAAACTAAATTAATATTTTTATTTCAGGGGCTATAAATATAAAAAATTCTGAAACATCATGAAGTATTTATTATTTATTTTCTTTTACTTGAGTAAGGGAATTGGGAAGGAGAAATGGTGTGTTGTAGGTGAACTGATGATACCGAACCGACATTTGTGTGGAGTAGTTGAGGGAATCCCCAGCTGAAAACCTCACCTAGTTCGGCCGAGCAGGGTTTGAACCCACGCTCTACCACTGAGCGGGAGCGTGGAAGCGAAGACGCTACCTCTAGAGCACCGCTGTCTGTAAGTGGGTGATAAATAAATAGGTGCGAGGTATTTGCAGGATTAATTTCATTAATTTATGTAGCACATTACGCTAAAGCGAAATAATAAATAAATATTCAGTTTCAATGATAATTCAGTGAAATATCAAAACGTAATTTCAATCTATTCTCTACTCCCAAAAATCCCATCCTCACTGTGATAATACTAAGAGGGACCTTATCGACCAAGTTCTTATACGAATACTATTCTCTTTACAGCTCGACTACTCCCACTGGGAGAACTTCACCCATATACAGCGTACTCGATCAAGATATTGATTATTTATATTTTAATTATAATCTACGTAAAACTTGCTTTTAGGGTATGTTCTAATGTCATGTCGTGAAAATAATATGTATGCGATTCGCCATGATTTATGAAAGCCTGATTAAAGAAGAACGTCCACGGAAGACAACAAGTTGAATACCTATCGGTCCTTCAACACTTTTGTAATGGGACGACGACTTAATTGTGAAAAAGGAAAAACAAAAATGATAAAGGTCTAATACATAGGCAGAAATATCGACGGAATAGTAGTGGGAATATTCCACACATGCACAATTAATATGTGTGGTACTGTGTATTTGAAGATGGTTTCAACTGTTACAATTTCTGTTTTCTTCTTCTTCACCTCCTCCTCCTCCTGCTTTAATTGCAATTCCTTCATTCTGCCAAGCAAATGTGTTTATTTGGGAAAATTTTTAGATAAACGTAATGTGAACGTTTCAAAGTTATGGACGTTAACATATACTTTATTATCCTGAACTAAACGCGTCTCAGTAGACGAACGTTCCGTTCTCCGTGATGTGACTTTCTTCAGGGAAACGTTATAGTCCAAGAGTTATAGCATTTAATTTCGAACATTAACACTCATAATTCGAGTCTTTTTCATCTTGCAACATGCATGAGCTTCAGATGGGTTCTACATATGTCTTATTCTGTCATCTCACATGGTCCATTTTTTGTGCATTGATATGACTCTGTGTGATGACGATACATGACCACGGATATGACATTGACGTTACTTTTATTAAGGAGCGCTGTAAATAGTTTGGCATCAAATAGAATTTTATGGGAACGTACGTTGGTTGGGCATTTTATTTGTCCTGAAATGAAAGTAAGCGTCACGTGTGAATATGGGGATGAGAAAGACGGTCTCCCGTGTTAACACAATGTCTGAATTCAATATAAAATCGGGAAAAGTTTCCTCGTTATTATCAAATCGTCATTTGTGTAATGTGAATAAATAGTCCATGAGGCTAAATCAATTCACATGAAAAGGATTCGTTTTCATTAATTTAGCTCGAATATTCCATTTTTAATGCTCTTCGGATAATAATAAATAACGCGTCAATTCTCATTGAATATTCAACAACGAAAAATATAAAATAATGCCCGACAGGACAATAGAACAGTATTTTAGACCCGTATTTTCTATTGAATTCCGTGATGAATTTTACTTGCACATCCAATAAAACCTATCTTCAACCAATATCACATTTTGTTTGTAAGTTCTGTATTCTATCATTCATTCTTCACTACTTCTCTTTGAATGTTTTGAGATCGAGAAAATGAGGTTCTAACTATTGCATCAATACAAATAATTGTCCCTTTTTCTTTTCTGGAACCACATCCACTATTATGTATGAAATTCAACAAAAAATAAAGAAATAATAAATGTTAAAATATGATGTTTACTCTTTCTTTCTTTCTTTCTTTCTTTCTTTCTTTCTTTCTTTCTTTTTTTTCTTTCTTTCTTTCTTTCTTTTTCTTTCTTTCTTTCTTTTTTTTCTTTCTTTCTTTCTTTCTTTCTTTTTTTTTCTTTCTTTCTTTCTTTCTTTCTTTCTTTCTTTCTTTCTTTCTTTCTTTCTTTCTTTCTTTCTTTCTTTCTTTCTCTCTTTCTTTCCTTCTTTCTTTCCTTCTTTCTTTCGTTTTATACTCTCATCTGACGCCCATCATATAGTCCTGTCGCATACAGCCGTCCCTTCAGAGAGCTAGTCGAGTCCATTATGTTAAAATTCCCCAGTTTTTTATCATTTGTATTATCCACCATCTTCTTTTCTTATTATTTGTATCACACTTGAATAATACGTTCCACTGTCTCCTCGTAATATCCAAGAACACGTGTTTGTTCATCCTTAATCTTATTTTATGCAAATTCTAGTACAAATTTCCATGTCTTGTAAGTAATTCCATTACTTACAGATCTGAACCACTTTTTACGTTTTTTAACGTCCCACATCCTTGATAAAGCGGTATAGGTGTCAGCAGCAATGTATATAAAACTGTTTGTTAATTCCTGTTTCCATTTTTTCTTTGTTTTATTTAACTCTGTCCCATCTATGCATGTTATCTAGTCTCTTCTTATCTGATATCAGAATTTCAACTTCACTCAAAAAAAAAGTATAGTAAGACCATAATCTACCCTCATATGCATCGCAGTCTAACCTACCCTCAAGTACCCTGACAGAATCAAGCGTGTTTCAACATTGTTTCGTTACATGGTTTACCGCGTTTCACGTAAGTGCAAAGCGTGTTTTGAAAACTGCAAAAGCACTTGAAAAGGATGGAAATTTGAACGCTACCATATTTCAAGTCCGTTTCGACTCCGTGAAAAGTGCGTAACAAAACGTGCTTTGCACAGACTACCAATGGCAGAAGGACCTGAAATCTGGTAGCGGAAGACTGAACAACGAACCGGTCCTAATATTTTGGACCGTCTTAATATTTCAGGTGTTTTTGCGTACCCAATATTTCAGACGAAAAAACATGAAATTTCGTACAGGTCCGAAATTCGTAGTTCCGTCTTCCGCTTCCAGATTGCCGTGAATGCGGGATCTATCCTTGAGAGCATTTTCCCACTTTCGATTATAATTCTTCCACTTCACAGCAATCTATTCACAGTTTTTTCAAAATTTATTCTTTAACATGTTGCGTGTGGATTTTTGTAACCGAAAAATCCGTTGTCCGAACCGATGGGTTTGGACACCGTTACGTTAACCACTCGGCCATAGGCACCAATAGGTATACGACACCCTTAGCGATGTTTGTGGAATAATTTAAGAAATTGATTAGAGTACGCATATGCTTAGTAAGAGTTCCATTGCAACTTTTGAATACAAAACTTGATTATATTTTTGAATACAAAAACTGATTTTATAACAAGTAGCTATTTGGTTTAGTTTTGGTAGGTGTAGAAATTTTAAATCCGCCACTGTCTTTGGTCCCTTAGATCGGAATTGCATCTTAAGTAAATTGCGTTGCGCACATATGCTTTTTGCAACCAGTAGTGCATTGTTAAATAAAAAAGTACCGGTAAGTCGATCCTTTAAGTATTTGAAATTGGTATATAGGAATCATTAAATGAAAAATGGATAAATATAAACAATATTAAACAATTTAGCTGATAGTAGAAACTACAAATCATACATCGANTGGATAAATATAAACAATATTAAACAATTTAGCTGATAGTAGAAACTACAAATCATACATCGAAACATGTTTGAAACGCACTATTCTACTCTCAAAATCCGTTTCGATGGCACCAGGAAAAGCATGTGACAAACGCGTTTCGAAACGTGAAATAAACAACGTAAAGTGTGTGATAAGATTGTTTCAAGCGTGTTTCACTCTCTACAAGAAAGCATGTTTCGGGCGTGTAACAAGACTGATTATTAACGCACTAAAACGCGTTCCAACCACGTGAACCATTTTAGAAAGTAGAAGCAAACCGTGTTTCGAAACACGCTTTAAACGTGGAAAAGTGCTGGAAAAGCATGTTTCAATTCCGTTTTCTCAGCGAAACATGCTTGAAACGGACTTGTCACAGACTTCAAACGTTCTATTCCGTTGTAGGATTCTGTTAGGGAATGACGAACTATCTGCAAATTGGCCAGATAAAAAATGGTAACGAAACGAGGATCGAAACGGAGATGTGTTGCTTTGATCTCAGGAGTATTGATAGCCACCGGTTCGCCTTCCAAAACTGAACATTATTTCCACTCCGGCCTCATTAACCGGAATCTGGAACACATTTCTTGGTGGAATATGACGCTATGGATGAAAACGGTGTTCAGTTGTGGAAGGTGAACGGGGTTGTAGTGGTCATCACCCCTGGGATCAATACAAGAGATTTCGGGTCCGGCTCTTTGCCATTTTCATGTGACCATAGTTACACATATAACATAGACTGATATATGATATAGACCCAGCGATCTCCATTGTAGGTTGTCCATAATGCCACGAGAGAGAAGATACTCTTTGGTATAACCTTTTCTCTTATACATCCGCTTGAAGGGAGTAAGGTATTTGTTAGCATCGGCTTTTGCACAACAGTCAACAGTAAGAAAAGCTAGTAGAATTCCTTCACCTAAGTCGATGTGCGATAAAGAGATCCCGAACTTGGTTTTTCACTTCGGACAACCGGTACATCGCCGGGTCTATATCATACACAGAATGTTCCTGAACTCCACGTAAAAACATGGAGGGGAGGTAGAAAACATCAGTAGGAATCAGAATCACATCGGAAAACAGGGTCCCAAATTCCGCCCTCACGTAACGCATAAAGGCAACACAAGGACACCAGAGAGAAAGCAGTATTAAGCACTTTATTATTCAAAAACTGCCATTATTTCGGTCCACAGCATTCAACAGACCGTGTGAAGGATCCGCGTTCATACAGTTTCTGAGGCACATGAGCGAACATTTCCTTGAGTGGGTGCTTTAGAGTTTTTATGCAGGACACCGGGTGGGTGCGACCAACACAATAACCGACTTGGAAGATCACTTGAGGGCGGCATTTGGGATCTTGTTTTCCTCTGTGATTTCCCCCTAAGTTTGTACGTGGAGTTCAGAAACACTCTGTATAAGCATATATATAGGGAAGAGATATATGGACCGCATACCTCACCGTCCGTCAAATAACACACCACAGTGAAATACCTCTCTCCTATGCAATGAGCGACAGGTGATTGCTCTTGAGCAGTGATCTTCGACTCACCTTGAAGAGCTTCTCCCGCTTGAGCTGCGCCGCTCGCAGTGCGCGGAACAGTAGCACGTTGAGCACGATGAGCGAGATGCAGGGCAGCGTGTGTACGAAGATGACTCTGAAGCCGAAGTACGCGGTGTAGTAGAGGTCGATGCTCACCCAGTGCACCCACGCGGCATGTCTCACTCGACACACGCTCACCGCGCTGTGACCCCGCCATTCGATGCGCAGCGGCTCGTACACGCGGTCGGCGAAGCGAGTCGATTGGTGCAACGCGGCCAACACGCCGATCAACGCCATGCACTTGAGCACACGCGGCATGGTGCACCAAGTGCGGGCGACGGGTGCGTGGCACACGTAGATGTATCTGTCAACAAACGCATCACTCATATACAATAACATAATCATATATTATTCATTATGTTATGTTGAATGAAAATGGGAGACGGGACCGAGATTCGAACTCGGGACCTTGAACTTAGCGCGCTCATGAAATCTCCCATTTTCAATCAACATAACATAATTAATCTGTTACCTGGCGGTGAGGCTCACCGCAATCTAAGAGATTTCTATCATCGTATACATTAATACGCAAATGTCGCAAAATATTATATTATAGTTCATCACGGTGTGTATCAGGTTGAAAGCGGAGAGGACATGAAGACGTGATGATACAGGGACCACGATGATAAGAACGGACCGAAGAGGCATCGGAGACACGCGCCAAAATGTTAAAAAGTGAGGAAAACAGGAAAGAAAATACTTTCTTGTGAAAAGTATTAAACCCTGGTTGCAAATTAGAGCCAAGGTACAGGGTAGACAGTGTACTTTTTTTGTCGAGATAAAATTTTATTAGAAAACGAATAGTGAATTTTAATTATATTGGAACATAGATTTAATTACTTTTGAACATTTCTTTGTTGCAAGTGTGTGTGCTTCTTCTCTTTGGATAGTGAAAATGCTGATGTAAGTGGACATTTATCATTGAAACATCTACACACACAGACAAACACACAATACATAAACAATACAAAACTTTGCAATAGTTTCTGTGGTAATAGTATAACATAAACGTTAAATAATTATTCTAAGAAATCTAAAATTATTTTCTTCCAACATTTCAAACAAGTAAATAAGTAAACTGTAAATAAATAATTATAATTTATCATGAATGTCAACTTAAATCCAGGAAATGGTTGAAGCCAACGCCGGCAATTCTTGAGCTGCTGACGGGACACGGAATCTTCCAGGCATATTTGCTAAGGATAAAGAAAGTGGATGATGAGACATGTAGATGCTGTGCGGATATGGATGACGCGGAAAACCTTTAGCGGGTTCTTTATCATTGTATGATGAAGAACGTCGAAATTACATAGTGATATAATTAAAAAAGGATTTTTACGACATTCGGAGTAACCCAGAACTCATTGAAAAATAAGATACGTATAATGAATTTGCAGGTTATGTTGGATTATGTGCAATAAGAGACATTTTAAAAGAAGACAATATAGTTTAAAAAGGATAGAATGTCATTACTACATTACTAAACAGAGATTAAGAAACACGGCTCTTTAGTGACTCTGTTAAAAGAAGGGATGTATAAATAAAATAAACAGTTCCTCTTTTCCCTAACCAGACGGAGTAAATCATACAAATAAGATACCGTACTTAAGAGAGCATTAAACTATGTTTTGCCAATTTACTATTATTTCATATCTTACCTTTTCCCTTCCGAGATAGCAACATTTAAAAATTACATCAAGAAAAAATCTATTTGACTCATTTATTTTAAAAGAATGTTACTTGTATACTTGAGTCGTAACAAATAACAGCTCTGACGCATCTGACCATGCATGCTGGTGTGAACATTATTCAAGAAGTCCCTGGTAACCTAATACCTCTCAATTTCTTCTTCTAAATTATGTGTTTAAATGGAAAGGTCTCAGATTACGAACGTTATAAATTAATAATTAATATATAATAATAGAAATTTTTGAATCCGCTTCTGCCTTAGGGCCCTTGATCGGAATTGATGGGATGGTCCCTTGCTTGCTTCCGGAGAGTAAATTAGTTTATTGTCCTCCACGTGGTCATACGCAGTTTGTACTGTTTTTTGACAATAAATTTATTATTATTATTATAGATACTATTACTATAATGTTCTCGTTCATTAGCATATGAATATTATACAAACTCACTTAAGTAGGAATAAAGAATGATTTATTTACATGGTTATTTAAAATATTACATTTTTAATACATCTGTATCGTAATGTCCAATTTTAAGAAATAGGTCTCCCATAGGGATGTTTGAAATACAAAAAGAGCTCTGGTGTACGAGTTAATAGGAATGGTTTTGAGACGACCCGGTCAAACTGTTTTACAATACTATGACTATCACATTCATCATCCATTTATTCCTTCATTGCTCAAGCTTTTCCCCAAAGGATCAGTGACGGGCATTAAATCCTGCGTGGTTTGATGAAGATGTCCATGATGTTCAAGGGAATTGTCAGCTGAGAATACCGACCGCAATGAAATTTACCACATCAGAACTGCTGTTTTCTGTACCTAGTACTATTTTCCACATGAAGTCACGATTATACTGATAAATTAATAATGATGTGTTGAACAACATTGGGATATATTACAAATTACACCAACAACAAATAAGAACACGCTGAGAAATATAAGAGAAGACTTCGATGCAAATTAAACTGTGTATAACTTGGAATATAACAATAATGTAATTCGAATACATTTTAATAAATCTATATCTTAAGTTCGCACTTTCAAATAAGTTTCATCTTCAACCGTGGATGCCAAACTAAAATTTTTTGGACGTATTGTATCGTTTCAATCCATCATTTGTATCATGATGTATGAAGTTTGGAGGGGAAGTATTTCATTCTACGCGAAATCTTTGATTCAATGGGCATGTTAAACACGTTTAAAGATAAAATAGACACGCAACAAACATGAAATTTGCATGATTAGGCAAGCGATTAGTATATTTCATTTTCAAAGAGCCTGGAAGTGCGGGACGGTGTCGTTAGATGGAAAGATACCGAATGACCAGCTGAACACGTCACCCCGAGATCGAACGGAGACACCGACGGCCTGCCACTTCGCTTCCACAGTCGGTTTACGTACAAATTGGCGTATTTAGGATAACATTCTCTTAAATGGACCATAACTTAGTCCAAATATTCATCTTTCCTAAGCCTCTGAAGTCCCAAAATCTAACTCCTTCATAATACCTTCGGCTATCATTACTTACAAACTTCGTGATGATCATATTTCTATGCTAGAATGTTTAATCCGGATTTAATAACGAACCGGATCAAATGCTTACAAGACAGGATAGAATGAGGATTACATGTGGAAATTATTCTGAAGTAAAGTAACGTTACGCGAATATTACTTCCGAATTGGTTAGGAGATAATTTAAACTTCGTTGCTGATCATAGTAGCTTGTCACACATACGGTGGGTGGGTGTTGTAGTTGCGAGTACTTGCGAGGCGTATCCTCTTGCTTACTCATGGGATTTGTCGTCTAACTGGGACTTAAATTGGCGTCCCCACAAAAGATAATTGAGGAACTTGGACGAAGGAACTGTGCTACAATCCTCTCCTCCACACATCCAGAATTAGGTGAACGTATGCTCTCGTGTGCTTGTTAAAATGTATGAAGTGCTTTAAATATTTTCTTCTAGCAAACTTACCGCCAATTACCTCACATTAAGTTCTTATTTATTTTGTGTAAATATGATCCCTATTCATTGATATCTTTTGAAATTTTTATTACATTCACTTGACAAAACAATTATGTATCAAATCAGTGTTTTCATGACAAACGAAAAGAACAAATTGAACATGGAATGAAGCTTCCCGACAATAAATCTCAAAGGGTGCTGATAAATACCATGAAAAATGAAGAAAGGCAGTGGCAATATATACGCCTGGAATGTGTATAATGATAATTTAATGCTATTATCAAACTCTTATTTTTTTAATAATCGAGCAAACATTGTTACAAAGCATTAAGTTCTTGAGTGTTTCGTGAAGCCATAGGTATTGCTCATGTGGATGATTAATATTTTACGTTTACCTCCGTTCGAAAATTCATTTTTTTAAATACAGCGTGAGCAAAGAAAATTGGCCCGGAAAATATTTACAAGACTGACACAGAATACCCTTTTTAATGAACAGGAGCACAGCCCATGACAGAAAATTCAGGAAATGGCCAACGTTTACGTCGATGCTGCGCTATGTTCGATTTATTAAACTGTGAGAAATGCGTATCAGCTCAGATTGACGGATAGCAGTTTAATTTATCATTCTTTAAAATGATACTTTATCACGTCATTGTTATAGTATTCCAGATATTGTTTAAATTCCTTTTTCATGCATGTTGATTTTGCTCCTTTTTGTTTATAATAGTTTATCTCTAACTGTACGCAACATTAGCACGGTTGTGTACATTATCTCTGTAACCCCATCCTGGCCCGGGTTTTACTCCAGTATTCCTCCGGATAGTAGCGGATTTTCCTTGGGTGGGAATGTCATTAATACCTTTATTTTATTAACCTCGAATTTTTTCTGCGCGAGTACCAACAATTTGTTTTGAATAATAAATGGATAACAGTACGTATTTATTAAATAATTTATTTTATAAATATTAAATCCACCACTGCCCATGGGCTCTTGATCGGAATTGATGGGATGGTCCCTTGCTTGTTTCCGGAGAGTAACTTAGTTTATTGCCCCCCACGTGGTCATACGTATTTTGCAATTGCTTTTTTGACAATAAAGTTTATTATTATTATTATTATTTTTGATTATAAATTACTACACTTAGTAAACAAATCAGGTTATTCTGACATTTCTTTTGGTGATATTCTACCTCTCAGGAACTCGTAATGTTCCCCAATTGATGGCTTTTTGACTGTAACTAAGCTTCCTCGTCTCGGTTTTCACAACTGTTAATGAGTGAATAAATTTTTACAGTAACACAACTGTTTATAGTTAAAATAACAAACAGAATTTTCTTAAACAGCACTAACTCACTAACAGAGCTCTTCCGCCAGTAACAGTATGAAAGCATCAGTAACTCAGAGCTTAACTTCTAGTGATTTCGTAACTAGATACTTCATTTAATCAGTTTCTTCATTAAATATTTCACATTATTTTATTACAACTTCTTTGATTAGATTATTCTTAGAATAGAATTATTAGTTATCCATTCAAAACATGAAGCTGATTAGTATTAAGAGTAGTATCGTGTTTTTTTTTCAAAATAGAACTAAACTTTTTTGCTATACTCATTTACTCTTTGTGCCTTCTCTTTTCCTCAGAGGTGATGAAAGTATTTTCTAAGTGCTTCCCTTTAATATATCTCTGATATAAATGGAACACCTCCCTGGAATTTTTACGTAGCAGTTCTTTTTGCTTCTACAATATGCAAAACGTTTTATCTCGTATATTTAGTTTCGTCAGCGATCTCTGTGACTAGGGGCGTATTAACATATTCACATAATAGCTGAAGTTACCCGGAATCACTGGGGTGTTTAAAATTATAATATAGTTAAGTACATTTTTATTCAATTACGTCCATTCTAACCATGAATTACAACCCCACTGTTATTTATTACAATCGTATGGGTGAACGGTATGTTATCTTTTCCTTGACATATCCATTTTTCCTCTCTTTACTCCTCTTCCGTAAAAGCACAGACTCTCACGAGAGAAGCTTCAATTTCATTTGCGAGTGAGGAATTAAAATTAAAATTAGTTTCCAGTCTCTTCTGGGTAATTTAAGGGTACGCGAGACCGATGTTCCCGGACACGCATACCCCGTTACTGTAATCCTGGAGGTTGCTGTTAGATTACACTTTCTTTAGCACATGATAAAATATTGTGAAACATGTGATCAAACTTCAACAACCAATGTCCAAATTTTTTCTTGGAAAAATATCGATATTTCTAACTCATCTAGTTTTTACTTTATTAGTTATGAAACAATCAAACAAACAGAAACAAAGTTTTAATGGATGGTATTCAGTCTGAATATTTATCACAGGATTTTTATTATCATACATAATTAGGATGTGTGTAAACCTTATCTAACAATATAAGCGCCGTCCTCATGGTTTGACTCACTCAACAACTCAGAATTAAAATTATTACAGGTAGGAACACGAAACATTTTACGCAGTGTTAGTAAGGATTTTACGAAGTTTCAATTTTAAAAAGACGAATGAAGATGTAATGTTTTTTTTTATTTTTGTTCTTCTCAAAAATATATCACGAACGAAACGAGAAAAAAATCTTCGTTTTTTATCACGCTATGTCAAATATCTAAACAATGAATTCAGATATCATCGCTGTCTTTCATATAAATAGTTCAAAACGGATGTAAATGTTTGGTGCGTAGTTCTGTATGACTGACACATTTATCAACCCAGAGATAAAACTATAAAGATAAGAACTTGGACTTTTAATGAGATGTTGCAATTGTATAAAATATACTAGGTGTGAAATACTGTTTCTTAAATTGCAATCCTAAAGGTGAGGGGAGGAATATATACGTTTTTTTCTTAACATTTTTTAATACTCACGAACAATTTAAGTTTACCCTAATTTTAAGCGTTGGGTAAACCGTATCTGAACAGCAAAATATCCCGTGCGGGGCCACGCAGGGTCGGCTAGTAGGATGAACCCGAATTGGTTCCCAAGTAGAGGCTTAGGAAGGGAATGATAAAATACCCAAATATGAGACACATACTGATGTGATTAGACTATTCTCATCTAATCCTGAATTGATGAGGATGATTGCGAGAATATCAGTGATTCGCATAGCGACATAATTAATAGAAGTAGGGTATGTTGGAATATTCTCTGAACGCAACATGGATGCGTTTATTAAACAAAGCATTCCACTTGAATGAATTTCCCGTAAGTTCCAATACGATTTCTTTTGATTGTACTAAACAAAAGCATTCAATTTGGGTCTCTCGGAAACGTTTGGTTCGCTTATTTGAAATTGTTACATGATAGAGTGAAAGATACCGTAAAAAGTTTGAAAATTCGTAAAGATCTGAAGAGAGCACGAAATTTTTTCTCGACCGATTACGATAATTCTCTTAAATTATATGTAATAGAAAATAAAAATCCAATTAATTGATGAGCTGATTAATATTTAAGATGATTGCGATTATAAAACCGCGATACCGACGTATTTACATTTCAATAGTTTGCTATTTAAAAGAGCTTTGAATTTTTGTGTGAGCCAGAAATAAACTATTAAGCACTCGGTAATATATGGAGAATACGTCTACTTGAAAGAAAAGATTAAACAATATTTTTAATGCATGTTAGTACAGACATTTTAATTCAAAATCTTTCTTCCACTAATGTACTTTTTTGATCTCCTATGTATCCGTTTATTTTCTTTTTTTTATCGAGTGCAATAGTTTCCAAGCCAACTTCTATTATAATTACACCCAAAAATATTTTAACGTTATAAATATTTAATCCACTCTATGAGTTAACGATTATTGAGATAAAGAGACAGTCATCGTTCAATGTTTCAGAATATAAAAACAAAGTAAGTGATAAAGTGAATGAACTTTAATTCTTCTGCTTTTAACGTACATTATGTAATTTAATTAAATAAATAATTAATTAGAACAAACACTAACTTAATTTAAACTAAAAAAATAATTATTTCATATTTATTGACAAATTTATACGAATAACTTTTTTACTTCAAATCTTTACCTAAAAACTACCTAATAAAAATTGCAATAAAATTATTCTTGAGCAATTTGAAGTATTGTTCTTTCAAACCCGAGCAGATCTAGCAAGTTGCATTGGGCATTCAAGAGAGAAGCGCTGTGAACAACAGAACCACTCTGCAGTATTTGTTAGATCGTCGTAGCTTAATTGTTTGTTTCCATTCTCGAACTCCTAAAACCAGTATTTACAATGAGTTACGTGACGTGGTCCTCAATGAACTACTACAGAATCTTCGCTTACATCGAGAGGTAACGGTTTTTAAAAACTTAGTCTGGAGGAACCTTCTTTCAACTTGTGCGTTAGGAAACTTTAATTTGAATGTTCTCTTTACTACACAGATAAAGAACGTTAAGCCACAAAAATTTCATTTGAATATTATATACAAACAAAGACAGTAAGATGTATCATTATTATTCTTGGAAAGATTTTTATGAGTTGAGAATTTTTATCGAAAAGATTACTTTGTAATATATAATTTCTTGTGTTATGGTTCATATCTTGTCACTTTAATAATAAATGTATGTAAATTTTATCTCAAAAAGTGACGTGATAGCGTTTAATTATAAAGTTAATATTATAAGGAAGTGATCTATCATGGATCCAAGTTTACGAAAAATTGCTTTTTGTGGTATCTTGAGATTCAAATTGTTGCAGGCCTGAGAATGAAACTAAAGAAAAAAATTGGTTTACTTTATTTAATTCCATCGATTAAAAATGACTTTCTCAACAATTACCCCCAATACGTGGAGGTCAATACAATGATTAAAATATGCAATCTGTACGTTCGTCCGATTTGTTGAAAAATTCCTGAGTAACAATACTAATAAAAAATGCTCGAAAGAATAAACAGGATGGGATAGTTATTTGTAAGGTTTTTTGGACGGTGAATTCAAAAGTTCTTTTTACAGGATCTTCTGTGTACTACATACGTTGTCTTCCATTGTTGAAACATTCAATTAGAGTTCTTGCATAAAGTACGTTTTGGGCGTTGAAATAACATCCGTTTTCATATGCGAACATCATCGGTATTTGATTCGGGGTACAAAGAGAGGACGCTACTACTTTCACAGGTTGCCCTAGAAATCCACATAAAAATTTTAGGAATGATACAGCTCATTAACGGGAACAAAAAATTATTAAGGTACACATGCCCGGAGACACCTCCTAAAGGAGATATAATGCCACGAAGTGTAAGAACGCAAGGTGAAAAGGTGTGCAAAGCGCATTAAAAGGGGAATTGATGATGTTATATATGAGTTCAACAACAATTAATAACAACAGATTTTCAAATTTCGACCAATTAACAACCATATAGACCTCACACGCGTCGCATTGATTGGTTGTATGTTCTACCTGGAATCTCCCGATAACTCGCAAATACTCGGACATTCTGTATATACAGAGTAAGATACACTGAAAGCGACGGTAGAGGAACGAACAAATAGAGGAATCGTGCGGAAAAGAGTCAAAAGGTATTGAGCTCTCTGAGACTTCTCTTAAATACATCATATGTTTCTCTATAATTCAGTATATATCGATAAAAGAGCAAAGGGGAAGTGTCTATAGTGAACAATGGATTTTTCAAATTCATTTAAGTTCACTAAAGGTATATTTTGTTTTCCAATAGCTAAGAAGTTCCAATCACGGAAAAGCAGAGACCAGAATAGGAAACCACATTGACGTTCATTAATAATTTCTATTTCATGTCTTATTTTATGAGGTTGCAAGATTCAGGCAACTCTTCAACTTAACCCCACGATTCAGACGCAAGATTTGTGAAAGGGAAATTCTGGGTTGCCAGGTAATGAGAGTTATCGAACCAACATTGATCTGCAACAGGTGAGGGAAACCCCAATTGTAAATCTCATCTAGTTCAAGGGAGTGGAAAATAAAAACAGCGGTCGTGCACTACCGACGCGTGACAGTAGCAGCCTTTGTACGGGAGAGGAAGAAAGGGTCTAAAAATATAAACTCACTATCGGAATAAACACAGGAATCGTAGTTCGCGCTTGTACGTAGAGTGGTCCCCGTAAAAGGAAGAATTACTAACGTAAAGAAGATGGAAGAAAAAAGAATCAAGGGTAACTCGATACAGGAACACGTGCATTAGGTCCTAATAAGTTAACAAGTACACATATGAGCGAGATACTATTTCGTGTAATTTTGTACAAAAGCTTAAAAAATGTACCAGAAAAAGTTAAATTAAAGTTTTCAAATCTATTTTTTAAGAATATTAGTTTAGTGTTTTGCAAAAAAATAAGGGTTTGTCTTCCGAATAATCAATATGAGAGTCTTAATCTACACGAATCCCGCTAGTTGTGAGTGCTATAAAACTTTGCGGGAGTAGGAGGGTTAATATCATTTTATCCTGCGTTGACCGAAAAACAGGCAAAAAAGACGGAAAGGTCAGTAGCAACCGTCACCCGCGCACAGATAGTGTCGGTATTATACACTCAGCTAAGTGTAGCGAATGAAGACTTTACCACTGTGCTGCATGTGTATATACTCCAAGCCATGTAACTGTTCCAAAAATTATACAATATGGCTGCCTAACACGAATTGCCAACTTCTACGAATTAAAGTTATACCCAAATAAATATTTATTGAAGTCACAAAATGGCCTTTTGCTGTAAAAATATTCAAATTAATAACACAACAATCTATGACACAAGGTAATATTTCGTTCTACCCACTCGATGCTGAAATAACAGAACAAGAGCGCGCGAATGGAATTGGTGTTCGAGGTTGGCGATGGATTAGATTTTTTAGAAATTCGAATGTCCGGCCAATATAACGCGAAGTACAAATATCATTACTCTTATGGATGATGGCGAAGTAAAAGTGTTGGTTACACTGTGCACAAGCTCTATACCAATATCAAGGCAATTACACTGATAATAAATAAAGAAATAAATTAATTTATTGTCAAGAGAGCTGTTACAAAGTGCGTAAGACCACAAAGTAATTTGCCGTGACTAATATACAACAAACTAATAAACACACTGCACTTCTGTTCATGTTTTTTTCTTAAGTTAAATTTCATGACTTCGAATATAAGTTATCTTGCCTCCTGCATCTCCTTACCTCTGCACGGCGAGAGCAAGCGTGAGCCAGATGGATGCCGTGTGGAAGAGCGCTGGAAGGATCTCATTCATGATGCTGTACGCGTAGCACGCGGCAACAGGCGCCAGCGGTCGATAGTGGTTGCCAAACGTGTACATGTAGAAGAGCCACGGCGCAGGCATGAGCAGCGTGAACATATCACAGAGCGCCATCGCCATCAAAACGGCGTTGGTTGGCGTCCGCATATGACGTTTGCTCAGCACCACCACGATCAACGTGTTGGCTAGCATGGTGACGACCAGGAGCACCGGCATCGCGTACCCGTACAGAGGCTGTGCGTAGGCCACCTGCAACACAGGATGGAGATTTTATAACGCTTCGTACTGCAAGGCAGGCCTCTCTCAACTCTTTAATGTGAGGGTCCTGTGGCGGATCTATGGGGATATTTTAAACAATTAATAAATTTTGTCACTATTTAACAATTTGTTAATAATCTATTTTATGAATTGATGTATTATATTAAAA